>JARFJB010002136.1:0-260000 GCA_036346205.1 Vesta saturnalis
TTAGGTATGCCTAATTTAAATTTCATTTATAATAGTGTAGGCCTAAAAAAGAAACACTTTTTAAATAATATCCTTTTAACATAAAGAAAACAAGTCACCTCCTTACTGGTGCAATATAGAAGACAGGGACTCGCTTATAGACAGAGAATGGAATCCGACGACCGGCCTCTAGAGTTTACTTCTATTGATTCGAAATGTGTCACGTAATCTAAAATATCCTTCTCATGTGATGATCAATTATTGATTGGTAATCCATTTTTAAAGATAAAAAAGTAAAAATATAACCAATCAACTACATCTCTAAAACGGTGAATATCATTACTTATTTAAAGGTTTCAAAACACGCGAAGATATTTTACACCCACTTAGAGATAAATCTTGAAACTTTTGATCACATTTTACGAATGGTACAGGGTATATCCATAAAAACCGTAATACAATGAACACACAGAATACTACCAAAAGACACAATTACAGTAATTGAATTAATATAATTTCTATTTAGTTGTTTGAGCTGAGGTGCTCTTGATCTTTTGTTTCAATATTTAAAAAATCTGGTGTGGCCAGCACATAGCTTTCTTCTGCTTGTGTCCATGTTGCGTTTATCGTATTGAGGGAGGAATAATTGTTATTTATTCATATTCTCAGTTATATCCACCTTGGTAAACGACTGAATAATCATAAAATTGAATAAAGTAAAATATAGCTTTTTGTTTACGAATGTATTCAAGTTTCACTCAATGCAAAACATTAAAATTGTATTTTCGTTAATACAAATTAACTAAAGTCATGCACTTAAGGTTTAAAATCATGCACTTAAGGTTCTAACATTTATATATACACGTAATGTTTACATACAAGATATTGTACATTTTACAAACAAATGAACAAACACAGGAGCTTCAAACTATCTCAAAGCAAACTTCAATACCACTTTATTATTAGAACCTTCTTAATCTAATTTATATTAAAAACATTACACCAATTGAGTTGTATTTGGTATATGAAATATGAAATGGTGATGAAAACAATTAAAAGATAAATAGAACATACGCCTGTAATTTATCATATCGTATACTTACAAAAAATCATCGGTAGGTATTGTATTTATTCGATTTCTAGGGCTTATTTATTTCCTTACAAAAATCGTTCATGAAGAAAACTTATCTAAAACTGTATCCTCTTTAAAAGATGACTACATATTTTTCCATAAATTTAGTAGTTTTCGATTTTTTTCACAAAAACTATACTTTACTTATCGCTTCGAGCATAAGAAATTAAAAATCAACAGTTGGCGGATATGCCCACAGAAGCGAAAACAATTCAATTTGAAACTAATAGGTTTATATTAATTTTTATATATTTAGTGATCGATAAAAGAGTGATCAACGAATTTAATTACAATTAACTGAAGAAAAGAAGTATTGATACACAATAGATATACAACGACGTGCTCAAGTTTACAATAGAAATTTAACAAACACAAGCATCACATACGAACAGCACGTTTAATCTCTCAGTATAAACTTTTAAATTAGCACCTAGAAGTTTTCACTTTAATAACACAGAACTTAAGGCTTTGTAAATGGATGAACGTAAATTTATATTAAGCTTCTGTACAACAAAACCTGAGTATAGTGTTTTACTTCAATGTATTATTTATGTTAATTTCTCCATTCACTAATTCTAAATCAACCAAGATATGTTATTCTCTAATTCATGTTATAAATCGCTTGTTTATTTATCTTGTTATATATTTTTTTTTTTGTGTGTGTGTTAAATTATTTGTTTATGTGTGTTTTTTTTTTTTAATTCATTTTTTTTTTTTTTTGTTGTTTTTGTTTTTTGTGTGTTTTGTGTGTTGTTTGTGTGTTTTTTTTTTGTGTTGTGTGTGTGTGTTTATTGATAATGTGTGTTTTTAATTTGTGTGTGTGTGTGTGTGTGTGTGTTTGTTTAATTTTTATTTTTTTAATTTTAGAGAATTAATTCATTTAATTCATCTTAATTCATCTTAATTCATCTTAATTCATCTTAATGCTCCTTAATTCATCTTAATTCATCTTAATTCATCTTAATTCATCTTAATTCATCTTAATTCATCTTAATTCATCTTAATTCATCTTAATTCATCTTAATTCATCTTAATTCATCTTAATTCATCTTAATTCATTTTAATTCATATTAATTCATCTTAATTCATCTTAATTCGTCTTAATTCGTCTTAATTCCCCTTAATTCGTCTTAATTCGTCCTAATTCGTCTTAATTCCCCTTAATACCCTTAATTCGTCTTAATTCATCTTAATTCGTCCAAATTCGTCTTAATTCGCCTTAATTCCGATAAAATCGTCTTAATTCGTCTTAAATCGTCTTAATTCATCTTAATTCGTCCTAATTCTTATTAATTCGCCTTAATTCCGATAAATTCTTCTTAATTCGTCTTAATTCAACTTAATTCGACTTAATTCGTCCCAATTCATCTGAATTCATCTTAATTCATCTTAATTCATCTTAATTCATCTTAATTCACCATAATTCATCTTAATACATCTAAATTCTTCTTAATTCATCTTAATTCGTCTTAATTCGTTTTAATTCCCCTTAATTCGTCTTAATTCGTCTTAATTCGTCTTAATACGCCTTAATTCGTCTTAAATCGTCTTAATTCATCTTAAATCATCTTAATTCATCTTAATTCATCTTAATTCATCTTAGTTCACTTTAATTCGTCTTAATTCGCCTTAATTCTCTTAATTTTAATTCCCTTATACTTAATTCATCTTAATTCATCTTAATCATCTTAATTTCTTAATTTCTTAATTTCAATTTTTAATTCTCTTTATTCATCTTAATTCATCTAATTCATCTTAATTCATCTTAATTCATCTTAATCATCTTAATTCATCTTAAATCATCTTAATTGTCTTAATTCTCTTAATTCTCTTAATTCATTTAATTCTCTTAATTCATCAATTGTCCTAATTGTCTTAATTCCCTTAATTCATAAAATCTCTTAATTCTCTTAAATCGTCTTAATTCATCTTAATTCCCCAATTCCATTAATTCCCTTAATTCCATAAATTTTCTTAATTCTCTTATTCGTCTTAATTAACTTAATTCCCTTTTCACTTAATTTTATTAATTCAACAATTCTCTTAATTCCTTAATTCATCTTAATTCATCTTTTATCTTAGTTCATCTTAATTTCCAAATTTCTTAATTCATCTTAATTTCTTAATTCCTTAATTCTTTAATTCTCTTAATTCTTAATTCTCTTAATTTCTTAAATCTCTTAATTCTTTTAATTTTTTATTTAATTCCCTTAATCTTAATTAATCTTAATTCATCTTAAATCATCTTAATTCATCTTAATCATCAATTCTCTAATTCTCTAATTTTTTTAATTCTCTTAATTCATCTTAATTATCAATTCATCTTAATCATCTTAATTCATCTTAAATGATCTTATTCTCTTAATTTTCTTAATTTCTTAATTCTTAACTTAATTCAATTCCTTAATTCAAATTTCTTAATTCCCTTAATTCATAAAATTCAAATCTTAATTCATTTCCTAATTCCTTAATTCATAAATTTTTAATTCTCTTAATTCTCTTAAATCAACTTAATTCCCTTAATTCGTTTAATTCAACAATTCACTTAATTCTCCCAATTCATCTAATTCTCTTAATTTCTTAATTCATCTTAATTCTCTTAATTTCTTAATTCATGTTAATTCTCTAATTCATCTTAATTCATCTTAATTCACCTTAATTCATCAATTCATCTTAATTCATCTTAATTCATCTTAATTCATCTTAATTTCTTAATTCTTAATTTCTTATTCTTAATCCTCTTAATTCTCTTAATTCTCTTAATTCACATAATTCTCTTAATTCCTTAATTCTCTTAATTCTCTTAATTCATTCTTAATTCATCTTAATTCGTCTAATTTCTTAATTCATCTTAATTCATCTTAATTCATCTTAATTCTCTTAATTTTCTTAATTCTCTTAATTCCTTAATTTTCTTAATTCCTTTAATTCTCTTAATTTTTATTAATCATCTAATTCTCTTAATTCTCTTAATTCTCTTAATTCACTTTTCTTAATTCTTTATTCTTTAATTATCTTAATCTCAATTCCTTATTTCTTTAATTCATCTTAATTCATCTTTTTAAATCGTTTTAATTTTTTAATTCTCTTAAATCTTTAATTTCTAATTCCCTTAATTTTTAATTCATCTTATTCTCCAAATTTCTTAATTCGCCTTAATTCAAAATCTTAATTCTCTTAAATCTTTAATTCACTTAATTCTAATTATTAATTCCTTAATTCATAATTCACTTAATTCTCTTAATTCAACTTAATTCCTTAATTCACAATTCTCTTAATTCATCTTAATTCATCTTAATTTTCATCTAATTCTCTTAATTCATCTTAATTCACCTTAATTCATCCTAATTCATCTAAATTCATCTTAATTCTCTTAATTCATCTTAATTCTCTTAATTCCTTAATTTCTTAATTCTTTTTATTTAATTCTTTAAATTCTCTTAATTCATCTTAATTCTCTTAATCTTAATTTTCCCTTTTAATTCCTTAATTCATCTTAACTCTAATTCATCTAATTCATCTTAATTCATCTTAATAAATCTTAATTCACTTAATTCATCTTAATTCATCTAAATTCATCTTAATTCATCTTAATTCATCTTATTCATCTTAATTCGTCTTAATTCGCTTAATTCATCTTAATTCATCTAATTCATCTTATTCACTTAATTCATCTTAATTCATCTTAATTCATCTTAAATCATCTTAATTTCTTAATTCATTTAATTCTTAATCCCTTAATTCTCTTAATTCACTTTAATTCTCTTAATTCTTAATTCCTTAATTCATAAATTCTTTTAATTGTTTAATTCCTTTTAATTCTCTTAATCCAACAATTTCTTAATTCCCTTAATTTGTCTTAATTCGTCTAATTCATCTTAATTCGTCTCAATTCATTTAATTCATCTAATTCATCTTAATTCATTTAATTCACCTTAATTCATCTAATTCATCTTAATTCATCTTAATTCATCTTAATTCATTTAATTCTCTTCATTCGTCTTAATTCCATCATTCTTCTTAATTCCTTATTCTCTTAATTTACATAATTTCTTAATTCTCTTAATTCCCTTAATTCGTCTCACAATTCCATCAATTCATCTTAATTCATCTTAATCATTTAATTCATCTTAATTCATCTTAATCATCTTAATTAATCCTAATTCTTAATCTCCTAATTCATCTTAATTTCTTTATCCCTTAATTCTCTTAATTCTCTTAATTTTTAATTCCTTAATTGCCTTAATTCCCTTTAATTCCTCTTAATTCATCTAATTCAACTTAATTCATTTAATTCATCTTAATTCCCTTAATTCCTTAATTCATCTTAACCTTAATTCACCTTAATTCTCTTAATTCATCTTAAAATCTTAATTCATTTTAATTCATCTTAATTCACTTAATTCATCTTAGTTCACCTTAATTCATCTTAATTCATCTTAATTCATCTTAATTTTCTTAATTCATCTTAATTTGTCTTAATTCGTCTTAATTCTGTTAATTCCCTTAATTTCTTAATTCTTAATTCTCTTAATTCCTTAATTCTCTTAATTCTCTAATTAATTTAATTCATCTTAATTCATTTAATTCATCTTAATTCTCTTTATTTTTTAATTTTCCTTAATTCTCTTAATTCATCTTAATTCCTTAATTCTCTTAATTCATCTTAATTCATCTTAATTTTCTTAATCATCTTAATTCACTTAATTCATCTTAATTATTTATTCATCTTAATTCACCTTAATTCTCTTAATTCATCTTAATTCATCTTAATTCTCTTAATTTCTTAATTTGTCTTAAATCTTAATTTTTAATTCCTTAATCCGTCTTAATTCTCTTAATTCTCTTAATTCACATAATTCCTTAATTCAACTTAATTCTCTTAATTCTCCTTAATTCTCTTAATTCCCTAATTCACTTAATTCCTAATTCATCTTAATTCTCTTATTCATCTTAATTCTCTTAATTTTCTTAATTCTCTTAATTCCAATTCTTAATTCTCTTAATTCTTTAATCATCTAATTCTCTTAATTGTCTTAATTTCTTAATTCATCTTAATTCGTCTTAATTCTTTATTCTCTTAATTCATCTTAATTCTCCTAATTCTTATTCGCCTTATTTCGTCTTAATTTCTTTTTCATAATTTTCTTAATCTTTAATTCTTTTATTTCCTTAATCTCTTAATTCTTAAATTCTTAATTCTCTTAATTCATCTTAGTTCTCCAAATTCGCCTTAATTCATAAATCTTAATTCTCTTTCTTTAATTCATCTTAATTCTCCTAATTCTTTTAATTCCCTTTAATTCCTAAATTCTCTAATTTCTTAATTCAACTTAATTCGCCTTAATTACTTTAATTCTCTTAATTCATTAATTCACTTAATTCCAATTCATCTAATTCATCTTAATTCTCTTAATTCCCTTAATTCTCTTAATTCATCTTAAATTCAATTCACTTAATTCATCTTAATTCTCTTAATTCATCTTAATTTTAATTCATCTTATCGCCTTAATTGTTTTAAATTTCTCTTAATTCCTTAATTTCTTAATTCCCTTAATTTCTTTTTAATTCCTTAATTCGTCTTATCTAATTCATCAATTCATCTTAATTCATCTTAATTCATTTAATAAATCTTAATTCACCTTATTCATCTTAATTATCTAAATTATCTTAATTTCAATTATCTTAATTCTCTTAATTCGTCTTAATTCTCTTAATTCATCTTAATTCATCTTAATTCTCTTAATTCATCTTAATTCACTTAATTCATCTTAATTCATCTTAATTCACTTAATTCTCTTAATTCTCTTAATTCTTAATCCCTTAATTCATCTTAATTCATCTTTATTCTCTTAATTCATTAATTCCCTTAATTCAAATTCCCTTAATTCTTTAATTACTTAATTTCTTAATCCAACTTAATTCATCTTAATTCCTTTTTTTAATTCCTAATTCATCTTAATTCTCTTAATTCACTTAATTCATCTAATTCATCTTAATTCATCTTAATTCACCTTAATTCATTTAATTCTCTTATTCCTTAATTCACATCATTCCTTAATTCTTTTATCTTAATTTGCTAATTTTTTAAATCTCTTAATTCTCTTAATTCTCTACTAATAATCCATCCCAATTTCTTAATTCATCTTAATTCTTTAATTCATCTTAATTTCTTAATCATCTTAATTAATCCTAATTCGTTAATTTCTTAATTCCCCTTTTTTTCCTTAATTCACTTAATTTCTTTTCCTTAATTACTTAATTCGCTTAATTCCTTAATTCCAATTCTTAATTACTTAATTCCTTTAATTCACTTAATTCCCAATTCCTTTAATTCAAATTCTTAATTCATCTTAATTTCTTAATTCAAACCTTTAATTCGCTTAATTCATCTTATTCACCTTAATTTCACCTTAATTATCTTAATTCTCTTTTTAAATTCATCTTAATTCATTTAATTCACTTAATTTCAACTTAATTCATCTTAATTCACCTTAATTCATCTTAATTCATCTTAATTCATCTTAATTCTCTTAATTCATTTAATTTTTTAATTTTCTTAATTCTCTTAATTCATTAATTCCCCTTAATTCATCTTAATTCCTTAATTCATCTTAATTCACTTAATTCATCTTAATTCTTTTTAATTATTTAATTCATCTTAATTCATTTAATTCATCTTAATTCATCTTAATTCCCTTAATTCATCTTAATTCTTAATTCCTTAATTCATCTTAATTCATCTTAATTCATCTTAATTTTCTTAATTCATCTTAATTCACTTAATTCATCTTAATTCATCTTAATTCATCTTAATTTCCCTTAATTCCAAATCTTAATTTCTTAATTCGTCTTAATTCATTTTAATTTTTCTTAATTCTTAATTCTTTAATTCCTTAATTTCTTAATTCATCTTAATTCATCTTAATTTTCTTAATTCATTTAATTATCTTAATTCATTTAATTTCTTAATTCATCTTAATTCCAATTCCCTTAATTCCCTTAATTCTTAATTCATCTTAATTCATTTAATTCATTTAATTCCTTAATTCTTTAATTCATTTAATTCCCTTAATTCCTTAATTGCTTAATTCATCTTAATTCTCTTAATTCATCTTAATTCATTTATTTTCTTAATTCATCTTAATTCATCTTAATTTCAATTCTTTATCTTAATTTCTTTTCTCAACAATTTAATTCATCTTAATTCACCTTAATCCTTAATTCATCTTAATTCTTTAATTCACTTAATTCATCTTAATTCATCTTAATTCATCTTAATTCATCTTAATTCCTTATTTATCTTAATTCTCTTAATTCTCTTAATTTCTTAATTCATTTAATTTTTAATTTTTAAATTCCCAATTTCTTAATTCTCTTAATTCCTTAATTCTCTTAATTCCTTAATTCATCTTAACTCTTTTAAATTTAATTCTCTTAATTCATCTTAATTTCTTAATTCACTTTTAATTCTCTTAATTTCTTAATTTCTTAAATTTCTCTTAATTCATCTTAATTTTCATCTTAATTACCTTAATTCATCTTAATTCCTTAATTCTTTAATTCTCTTAATTTCCATTTCCCTTAATTCATCTTAATTCTTAATTCTCTTAAATTTTAATTTAATTTCCTTAATTCATCTTAATTCTCAAATTTTAAAATTTCCCAATTCCCAAAATTCTTAATTCATCTTAACTCTTAATTCTCTTAATTCATCTTAATTCCTTAATTCAAAATCTTAATTCATCTTATTCATCTTAATTCATCTTAATTCATCTTTTAATTCATCTTAATTCATCTTAATTCACTTAATTTCCCTTAATTCATCTTAATTCATTTAATTCATCTTAATTCATCTTAATTCATTTTTAATTATTTAATTCCAACTTAATTATTTAATTCACTTAATTCTTTTAATTACCTTAATTCATCTTAATTCATCTTAATTCTCTTAATTCATCTTAATTCATCTTAATTCCTTAAAATTCTCTTAATTCCCTTTCCTAATTGTCTTAATTCTTAATTCTTTTAATTCTCTTAATTCATCTTAATTTCAAATTCTAATTCCTAATTCATTTAATTTTAAAATTCTCTTAATTCATTTAATTCTCAATTTTAATCTTAATTCATCTTAATTCACTTAATTCACCTTAATTCGTCTAATTCAAATCTTAATTCATCTTAATTCATCTTAATTCATCTTAATTCACTTAATTCATCTTAATTCTTTTTAATTCATCTTAATTTCTTTTTTAATTCCTTAATTTAATTCTCTTAATTCATTCTCTTAATTCTCTTAATTCCTCTTAATTCCTTAATTCTTAATTCCTTAATTTCTTAATTCATTTAATTAATCTTAATTCATCTTAATTCATCTTAATTCATCTTAATTCATCTTAATTCATCTTAATTCCTTAATTCTCTTAATTCTTTAATTCCTTAATTCATCTTAATTTCCTTAATTCATCTTAATTCACTTAATTCATCTTAATTCATCTTAATTTTTAATTCTCTTAATTCATTTAATTTCTTAATTCCTTAATTCTCTTAATTCACTTAATTCCAAATTCCTTAATTGCTTAATTCTTTAAAATTCTCTTAATTCATCTTAAACTCTTAATTCATCTTAATTCATCTTTAATTCAATTCTTAATTCCCTTATTTCTTAATTCTCTTAATTTTCAAACTTAATTCGCTTAATTCTTTAAATCTCTTAATTCATCTTAATTCTTTAATTCATCTTAATTCCTTAATTCTTTTCTTAATTTCTTAATTCTCTTAATTTTTCTCTTAATTCATTTAATTCTCTTAATTTCTTAATTTAATTTCTTAATTCATCTTAATTCATCTTAATTTTCCTTAATTCTCTTAATTTTTAAATTTCTTAATTCTCTTAATTCATCTTAATTCCTTAATCCGTCTTAATTCTTAATTCTAATTCATCTTAATTCCTTTTTTCTTAATTTTTAATTCGTCTTAATTCTTTTATTTTTCTAAATTCTCTTAATTCTCTTATTCAATTTAATTATCTTAATTCCCTTAATTTCATTTTCTTAATTCTCAATTCTTTTAATTCTCTTAATTCCTTTAATTTCCCTTAATTCTCTTAATTCACTTAATTCACTTAATTGCTTAATTCCTTTTAATTTTTAATTCTCTTAATTCATCTTAATTCATCTTAATTCTCTTAATTCATCTTAATTCATTTAATTCATCTTAAATTCATCTTAATTATCTTAATTCTCTTAACCTTTTAATTCTCTTAATTCTCTTAATTCATCTTAATTCTTTAATTCTCTTAATTCCCTTAATTCATTTAATTCTCTTAATTTAAAATTCTCTTTTTATTAATTCATCTTAATTCCTTAATTCATTAATTCAAATTTAAAATTTTAAATTCCTTAATTCTTTTAATTCGTCTTAATTGTCTTAATTCACTTAATTCACTTAATTCGCTTAATTCATCTTAATTCTCTTAATTCATCTTAATTTCTTAATTCCTTTAATTCTCTTAATTATCTTAATTCTCTTAATTTTCCCTTAATTCATCTTAATTCTCTTAATTCTCTTAATTCATCTTAATTACTTAATTCTTTTAATTCATTTAATTCATTTAATTTCTTAATTCTCTTAATTGTCTTAATTCTCTTAATTCTAATTCTTAATTATCTTAATTCATTTTTAATCTCTTAATTGTCTTAATTCCTTTATTTTCCTTTTCATCTTAATTCCTTTAATTGTTTAATTTTCTTTAATTCGTCTTAATTCCTTTTATTCGTTAATTCTTAATTCCCTTAATTCTCTTAATTGCCTTAATTCTTTAACTTTAATTATTTAATTCATCTTAATTTCTTAATTCTTTTTCTTAATTCATCTTAATTCATCTTAATTACTTAATTCATTTTAATTCTCTTAATTCATTTTTAATTCTTTTAATTTCTTAATTCGCTTAATTCCTTATTCCCTAATTCTTTAATTCTTTTAATTCAATTTTAATCGCTTAATTGTCTTAAAAATTTTTAATTCTCTTAATTCATCTTAATTTTTAATTTCTTAATTCATTTAAATTCTCTTAATTTTTAATTCATTAATTCCTTAATTCACTTATTCCTTAATTCTCTTAATTAATTTCTTAATTCTTTTTCTTAATTCGTCTTAATTTTTCTTATTCGTCTTAATTCATCTTAATTCACTTAATTCATCTTAATTTTAAAATTTTAATTCCTTTAATTCTCAATTCACTTAATTCCTTAATTCTTTTTAATTCTTTAATTCCTTAATTCCTTAATTTATCTTAATTCTCTTAATTCATCTTAATTCTCTTAATTCATTTAATTCTTTATTTTTTAATTCATCTTAATTCTCCTAATTCTTTAATTCACTTTAATTCAAATTTTATTCTTTAATTCTTTTTTAATTCTCTTAATTTCCTTAAATTCGTTTATTTCATTTATTTTGTCCTAATTCTTCTTAATTCTCTTAATTCCTTAATTCCCTTAATTCTCTTAATTCTCTTAATTCGTTTTTCTTAATTTTTAACTTCTTTTCTTTAATTCGTCTTATTTGCTTAATTCTCTTAATTTTTAATTTCTTAATTCCTTAATTTCTTAATTTCCTTAATTCTCTTAATTTTCTTAATTCATCTTAATTCATCTTAATTCCCTTAATTCATTTAATTTCTTATTCATTTTAATTCTTTAATTTTTTTATTTCCCTTAATTCGTCTTAATTCTTTAATTTTGTCTTATTCTCTTAATTCTTTAATTCCTTAATTGCCTTAATTTCAATTTTTAATTCTTTTCCCTTAATTCTCTAATTTCTTTTTTTCTTAATTTCCCTTAATTCTTTAATTCTCTTAATTCTCTTAATTTTTTTTATTAATTTTTAATTCTCTTTTCGCCTTAATTCTCTTAATTCTTTTAATTTTAATTCTCTTAATTCTTTAATTCTCTTAATTCCTTTTGTTTATTGCTTAATTCGTCTTAATTTCCTTATTCCTTAATTTCTTAATTCTTTAATTCATTTTAATTCGTCTTAATTCATTAATTCCTTAATTCCTTATTTTCCCTTAATTCTTTAATTCTTTAATTCCCTTAATTCTTAATTTATCTTAATTCCTTAATTCCTTAATTTCCTTAATTCTTTAATTCTCTTAATTCATTTAATTTTAATTTCGTTTCATTTGTTCTTTTAATTCATCTTAATTCATTTTATTTTTTCCTTAATTCTTTTTTTTCTTTAATTTTGTTCAAATTTTACCTAATTCCCTTTTTTTTTATTAATCTTAATTCTTTAATTCTTTAATTCCACTTAATTTTTAATTCATCTAATTTCTTAAACTCTTAATTCACTTTTTCTTAACTTAATTTATTAAAATTCTTTAATTGTTTAATTTTAATTTCTTAATTTATCTTAATTCACCTTTTCATTTTCTTTTAAATTTTCCGTTTTTAATTACCTTAATTATCTTTTTTTTTCACAAACCAATCATCTAACACCAAAAATTTATCAATTTAAATCAATTTAACCTTTTAATCAAATCTTTAATTCTCTTAATTCCTTAATTTCCCCAAATTTAAATTTTCAATCCCTTTTAATTCTCTTTAATTCCTTAATTTCCTTTAAATTCTTAATTTCATTTTAATTTCCTTAATTCTAAATTTTCATAATTCTTTTTTCATTTAATTTTCCAAATCAATCTCTTAAATTCTTAATTTCTTAATCTTAATCTTTAATCGTTAATTCTCCAAAAATCTCTAATCCAAATTCTCTAATTCATCTAATCTCTTAATTCAAACATAATCTCAATCATCAATCCCAATTCTCTAATACAAATTCTAAATCTCAAATTCTAATCTCAAATCTCAACCATAATCATCAACTCTTATTTCTAAAATTCTCTTAATTCTCTTAACCCTTAATTCATCAATCATAATTTCATCAATCAAAAATTCACTTTTAAATCATCTTAAATCAATCTTAAATCACTTAAATCAAATTATCAATCATCTTTTCAAATCCAAATTATTTAATTATCTCAATTAATTAAATTAACTCAATTGTTAATTCAAATTTTAATTTCTTAATCTAAATTTTAAATTTTTAATTTTAATTTTTTAATTAAATTTAATTTCTTAATTATTTTAATTCCTTAATTATTAAATTTTAAAATTAATTCATCTTTAAATTCATCTTAATTCAATAATTCAAATTTAATTTATCTTAATTATTATTTCAATCTTAATTATCATAATCATTTTAATTTTTTAATTTCAAATTTAATCAATCTTAATTCATCTTAATTATATTCCATCTTTTTAACATTTTTCAACCAATTTTAACCCAATTTTTCTTAACCAAATTTAAATTTTTAAATTCAAATTAATTAAACCTCTTAATCTTTTTTTTTTTTTTCTTTTATTTTTACAACCAATTTTTAACAAAACCAAAATTTTAAACTTTTCAATAATTTAAATTAATCATTAAATCAATTAATTAATTCAATCAATCAATATCAATCAATATAATCAATCAAATCAATCAATCAAATCAATCAATCAAATAATCAATCAAATCAATCAATCAAATCAATCAATCAAATCAATCAAATCTATCAATCAATTCAATCAATCAATCAATCAATATCAATCAAATCAATCAATCAATATCAATCAATCAAATCAATCAATCAATATCAATCAATCAAATCAATCAATCAAATCAATCAATCATAATCAATCAATCAAATCAATCATCAAATCAATCAATCATCAATCAATCAAATCAATCAATCAAATCAATCAATCAAATAATCAATCAAATCAATCAAATCAATCAAATCAATCATAATATCAATCAAATCAATCAATCAAATCAATCATCAAATCAATCAATCAATCAATCAATCAATCAAATCAATCAATCAAATCAATCAATCAAATCAATCAATCATCAAATCAATCGATCAAATCAATCGATCAATATCAATCATCAAATCAATCGATCAAATCAATCGATCAAATCAATCGATCAAATCAATCGATCAAATCAATCGATCAAATCAATCGATCAAATCAATCGATCAAATCAATCAATCAAATCAATCAATCAAATCAATCAAATCAATCAAATCAATCAAATCAATCAAATCAATCAAATCAATCAAATCAATCAAATCAATAAATCAAATCAATCAATCAAATCAATCGATCAAATCAATCAAATCAATCAATCAAATCAATCAATCAAATCAATCAATCGATCAAATCAATCGATCAAATCAATCGATCAAATCAATCGATCAAATCAATCGATCAAATCAATCGATCAAATCAATCGATCAAATCAATCGATCAAATCAATCGATCAAATCAATCGATCAAAGCAATCGATCAAATCAATCGATATCAATCGATCAAATCAATCAATCAAATCAATCAATCAAATCAATCAATCAAATCAATCAATCAAATCAATCGATCCAATCAATCGATCAAATCAATCGATCAAATCAATCGATCAAATCAATCGATCAAATCAATCGATCAAATCAATCGATCAAATCAATCGATCAAATCAATCGATCAAATCAATCGATCAAATCAATCGATCAAATCAATCGATCAAATCAATCGATCAAATCAATCGATCAAAGCAATCGATCAAATCAATCGATCAAATCAATCGATATCAATCGATCAAATCAATCGATCAAATCAATCGATCAAATCAATCGATCAAATCAATCGATCAAATCAATCGATCAAATCAATCGATCAAATCAATCGACCAAACCAGTCGACCAAATCAATCGATCAAATCAATCGATCAAATCAATCGATCAAATCAAACAAATCAATCAATCAAATCAATCAATCAAATAAATCAATCAAATCAATCAATCAAATCAATCAATCAAATCAATCAATCAATCAATCATCAATCAATCATCATCAATCAATCAAATCAATCAATCAAATCAAAATCAATCATATCAATCAATCAATTCAATCAATCAAATCAATCAATCAAATCAATCAATCAAATCAATCAATCAAATCAATCAATCAAATCAATCAATCAAATCAATCAATCAAATCAATCAATCAAATCAATCAAATCAATCAATCAAATCAATCAATCAAATCAATCAATCAAATCAATCAATCAAATCAATCAATCAAATCAATCAATCAATATCAATCAATCAAATCAATCAATCAAATCAATCAATTATCAATCAACATAATCAATACATCAATCAATCAAATCAATCAATCAATCAAATCAATCAATCAATCAATCAATCAAATCAATCAATCAATCAATCAATCAAATCAATCAATCAATCAATCAATCAAATCAATCAACCAAATCAATCAATCAAACAATCAATCAAAGCAATCAATCAAAACAATCAATCAAATCAATCAATCAAATTTATCAATCAAATCTATCAATCAATCGAATCAATCAATGAAATCAATCAATCAAATTAATCAATCAAATCAATCAATCAATCAATAAATCAATCAATAGATCAATTAATTCAATCGATCACCTGATCTGACCCTGTTACGTGAAAGAGTATGTGTATAGAGAAGTTTCAACTACACGAGAAGAAAAGAAATGCTTTTCAAAATGTCACATGGCCGATATTAGTGTGAAAAACAATTTTGTGTCGTCTTAATGAATGTATTGAAGTTAAAGGAAGAACATTCGAGCAATTAATGAGAAATTGATTTTTGATCTTTTCTATTTTTCATTTTATTGTTATTGTTTTGTTGTAGTTAGTATTTGTTAATTTTATTACACAGTATTGCATATAAAGATATTGCATATTTACAGTTACAAACACAATCAATTGATCTCTAAAACCAAAGGAGATAGACCCATACAATTTGGTATCAAATGAAAGCGTATTTTATAAACTCTTCAAAAATGTAATAATATACTGGGTGTTTCATTAAAAAAAAGGTTTAGTTTGCTCCAACAGCATGAAACACCCTGGATGATCAAAAATATTTTTAAAGTGTAGTACCAATTGAGATCTACCCGTGGTCCAAAAATCATTTCTCTAACTTATTTCGTCCTTGTACAATCTTCCACTCCCTCCTGGTTTGGCCACCCTGTATATGGGTGTGTAGGTGTATATGTGCGTGTGCGTGCGTGCGTCCGTGTGTGTGTACTCACTTCCGTACCAATTTCCATTGCTCTATTTGTGTATAACAAAAACCTCTGAGACGTAGGATTTCACTTACGAAGTCCCAATAATGAGACGAATAAAATAATTGTTGCAAACCAACATACTGTAAGTAGAATATACTCCAACGGCTACTAGGTAATAAAGTTATAAAATCGACCATTTCTTATTTTTCTTCGTTATACAAAAATTGTTTTTATCCATTAACTAAAATTAATCAACCAACTTCTACACATTCTGTATTTACCCTCAATCAACCGCAGGCTTAAAGAATAAACGAAAATAAGACGACAGAAAGTGTGTAAGTGGAATTAGAAAACTTTTTTATTCAAACATCAAAGTATACTTTTTTATATTTCTTATGAGGTCACAAAATTTTGACATTTTTACAGTTTTTGCAATAAAAAATGGTTAAAATCAATAAATAATTTCATCAAATATCCACGTGTAATGGAAATGAACACTTTATCGTAATTTTTAGTGTCTCTGAAACGTTAAAACCAACAATGAAAAAAACGAATTTATATTTTGCGTTTTATACGGGAACGTTCCTTAAAAATAAGAAAATTGAACTTAAACTAATTAATTTATTTTGAGTGGCATGGTGATGCTGACACTTGTAGAATTTCATGCCGGTGAAAGGATCTTGTCGTGCAACGTCAAATTAACAAAGATTTCATGTGATGTGCGTGCGAATTCTGAGCATGGACTTAAATTACACAAGTTCCGATGCAGACAAATGAAAGCAAAAAAAAACAGCAATTAGGTGTTAAGTGGTTCTATAAAAATCTTAAAATTAGGGGAAGCCTTAAATGTAGTAAAATTACAATTTATCGTTAGTTAGTCACTCTTGCTTGAAAGTAAGAAGTAAATTTATGAAGTTAGAAAAGCATACATGTTAGAGACCTGCAGCAGTACTTTTGTAACATGAATAATTCAACGCGATTGCTGAATCACTGTAGATAACAAAGTGGAAAAAGTTCGTTTTACTTAATAATACCGTGAACTCGAATAATCGGTTCAGAAATATAATTGGCCAAAGGCATTCTTCTTAAAAAGTTCTGTCTAAATTATAGCATATCAAGATGAGCAATAACGGAAAGAAGTACAACAGAGTAAATAAAGTTAATGAGAAGAATGTTATGTAAATCAACCTTAAAACTTTGTGTGTGTGTGTGTGTGTGTGTGTGTGTGTGTGTGTGTGTGTGTGTGTGTGTGTGTGTGTGTGTGTGTGTGTGTGTGTGTGTGTGTGTGTGTGTGTGTGTGTGTGTGTGTTTGTGTGTGTGTGTGTGTGTGTGTTGTGTGCTGTGTGTGTGGTGTTGTGTGTATGCGTGGTTGTGTGTGTGTGTTTGTGCGTGCTTTGTCGTGTTTGTGCGTGGTTTGTGCGTGTGTTTGTGCGTGTTTGTGGCGTGTTGTGTGTGCTGTTTTGTACGTGTTTGTGTGCGTTTGTGTGCGTTTGTAGTGGTTTTGTGCTTTGTGTCGTGTTGTGTGTCGTTTGTGTGTGTTGTGTGGTTTGTGATTGTGCATGCGTTTGTGCGTGCTTTGTGCGTGCGTTTGTGCGTGCGTTTGTGCGTGCGTTTGTGCGTGCGTTTGTGCGTGCGTTTGTGCGTGCGATTGTGCGTGCGTTTGTGCGTGCGTTTGTGCGTTTGTGCGTGCGTGCGTGCGTGTGTGTGTGTGTGTGTGATTATACTTTTAAAAAGTAAAAACTGTGTTATTTTTGACCCCATTAAGAAGACTATAATTAATTTGAATTTTAAGAAAATACATAAATAGTAATTTTATTAAATATAAATTAAAATAGTTTAATGTAGAAAAAATGGTGTTAGACATTGATTTATTATATGTATATCTTATTTTAAGAGACACTTCAATTATGTAGTTTATGATATATAAGTATATAAATTTGTTTTAACGTCTTAAGTAATTCTTAAAGATATTACCAATTACTGAGGACGATAACTGTAATTGTTATCGAAACGTAACAATTTATATAAAATATAAATAGAGAAATACACGTTTCAAAACCGCAAAAGATATGTATTTTAATTAGTTTATGATGTATACACCCTGTCCAAGGTAAGGATGCCCACTATGGGGATCTCGGAAACGGTAAGAGATGAAAGGTCGGTTAAATGGAACAAAAGTTACGCATTTGAGAGGATGTATTTATGGTCTTTGTAGAACTCGAATATCTCTTTTAGTTTTTGATATATTCGTAAAAAATTGAATTTTCTGATTTTCGTTTTTAATTTTTTCTGACCTTATTTGTAGAGCCATCAAGAAAAGAAGAGCACATTTTCATTGCCACTTTTCTAGCTCTACTTAATGCTGTTATTCAATTTTTGATACAATGTTTCGGTTGTTAGCAACCGTTATCAACTTTATTTTTTTAAATACACGAAAAATTATTTTGCCATATTTAAATTCTCTCCTTGATTCTTAATTCAACGACATCTCACACTTTATATTTTTGATACGTTTCGTATGAGAAAATTCATATTCAATGTAAAACATCGAAAACGTACAGTTAAAACTAATACTAGAAACATTAGAAAACCGTAAAATTATTATAAAATTCTGTTTTGTAATTTTAAATGATAGACAAATAAAAAACAAATTTATTTTAAAGGTTAATAAACTCACAAAAGATGTTCAAAAGATTCCCGGTATTCTCTAAACATAAATAGCATCTTCTAACTGTAGAATCTATAACATTCTTCAGCATTTGAGGAGTAATACTAGCAAACTTTTCGAGAACTAATCTTTGTAAAATTTCTTCGTTTTCAATATCGTTTCCATAAATGTAATTTTTAATGTATCCCCAAAGAAAAAAATCCAAAGGTGTTATATCTGGAGAACGGGCTGGCCACAGTACATTTGCATGAGTACCAATACATCTTTCTGGAAATCTAACTGACAGGTATTCTCTGACAACTCTGGAATTATGTGCTGGTGCACCGTCCTACATAATCCAACAACCTTCAATTTCTTGGAAAGGCAAATCATTCAAAGCTATCTCTCATTCATTTTGGAGTAAAATTTGGTAACGTTCAGAATTTAAGGACTCGTGGTAAATGAAAGGACCTATAATTCGAGTACCGAATATAACAGCCCACATATTAAATCCGAAACGGTGTTGGTGTTTGGCCGTTTTGTACAGACGTGGATTTATTCTTGCCCAATAATGAGCATTTCTACGATTAAAAATTCCATTATTATTAACCATACTTTCATCGGACCATATTATTTTATTCGGAAAATATTTATTGTCTTGAGATTGACGTGTATACCATTCGCAAAATATTCTACGTCTTTCTGGGTCACCTGGTCGAAGTCCTTGGCAAATTCTAAATTTATATGGATGTACTTTCTCCTTCTTTAGAACATAATGAGCTGTGGAATGGGCTATGCCAATTGCCTCTTCAATTTTCCTAGTAGAAACCTCTGGATTTTCCGTTACAGCTAATAAAACAGTATTGGCTTTTTCTTCATTGCAAGGTTATTTGCGAGATTTTACAGGTTTTTTGAACGCACTATATTCTTTTAGATTAACTGCTAATGTGCGAAAAGTTCTTTTGTGAGGTTGACGCCTTTCTGGACATTTGTTTAAATACATTATTTCGGCTTCAGAACAATTACGTTGACACAAAATGTAACACGTCAGTATATCTAATTTTTCATTATTTGAAAAATGTACTCCTACCATATTGTTTTTAGGTAAACACAAAATGTAATTAACTCAAAGACCACCAAATAAACATAATATGGACAACAATCAATTACGACAGGTAGGTAAACAAAATGCAAAGCCAACTTATTTTTATTAAATGTATCAGTACGACGGAAGATGTATTTTAACTGTTTAATTAATAGTATTTTCACTAAATACATACTTGTGAATTATTTTATTCGCAACAGGCATTAGAAAATGAGAAAACATTATTTTATAATAATTTTACAGTTTTCTAATGTTTCTAATAATAGTTTTAACTGTACGTTTTCGATGTTTTACATTGAATATGAATTTTCTCATCCGAAACGTATCAAAAATAAAAAGTGTGATATATCGTTGAATTCAGAATCAAGGAGAAAATTTAAATATGGCAAAAATAATTTTTTCGTGTATTTAAAAAAATAAAGTTGATGATGGTTGCTAACAAACGAAACGTTGTATCAAAAATTAAATAACAGCATTAAGTAGAGCTAGAAAAGTGGCAATGAAAATGTGCACGTCTTTTCTTGATAGCTCTTCAAATAAGGTCAGAAAAAAATAAAAACGAAAATCAGAAAATTCAATGTTTTTCAAATATCTCAAAAACTAAAAGAGATATTCGAGTTCTACAAAGACCATAAATACATCCTCTCAAATGCGTAACTTTTGTTCCATCTTCCACCTCTTACCGTTTCCGAAATCCCCATAGTAGGCATCCTTATCTTGGACACGGTGTATACGGGTGCCATATAATTTCTGCATAGATTAAAAAAAAACTAACTGTAATCAGTATTGTGGAGTAGATCCTATAGCCACCACATTCTTTAAGCGGCCTGCAAACGATCAATACTATTGTCAATACAAAAATTATCGACTACATTATTGACTATGTGCGATATAGATATTGAAGAAAATATTAAGTATTGACGAAAATTTAAATTTGTTTTATTTTCAAACATCAAATACTCTAAAATGGTGGGGATATTGACAACACTATTGACCATATGCGATGGTTGTTCAATACTTTATTCAATATTTAATTCAAATGAGAATGTCGTCGAGGTAAACTAGACCTCTATCGTGCATTTTTAAATTTGAGCGGTGAACCAACAAGATGTTTTGAATAACCTGCTTCTAAATAACCAGGTTTATCTCCTTACGCCCTTTGTTGATTGTTGTGCAACATGATCAGTGAGGTTTTTCTTTTTACTAAGTTTTGAACAATTTCACTATGTAAACGATTTATTGGTGATTTAAAAAATGACTGAGAGTACTACTGAAATTAGTGAATATACTGAAGAATGTGACATTTTAAGTGAAGCGGATAATGAACATCTGAAACATTTTATTCAGCTTTATGAGACACTTCCTGAGTTATGGAACGCACGGTTACCATCTTACAAGAACAGAAATAGTCGCAAAGAAGATGTAAGAAAAGTGTTACCTATCTACCAAATATTGAAACCAAATGCATATGAAGCAGATGTACGAAAAAAAATTGATGCTTTAAGAACAAACTACCGGAAAGAACTAAAGAAAATAGTTACATCAAGACGTTCTGGTTGTGTCGAGGAAGAAGTTTATACCTCAAGTTCGTAGGTATTCCATGCCCTGAAGTTCTTGGTTGAAACTGAACTCCCTGTGGCTGTCATTCAGAGGTAAGTTTCCAAATAATAAATTAATTATAATTAATTTCATAATTATATTTAAAAAATGAAAGAACTAAACGTTTTTGTTTAATTATTATTATTATTATTTTATTTTTTTTTTTGTGGAGGGGAAATCCTTTATGGACATCACCGACTCATTGCGGTGATAGTGTGGGAGTCTCCAAACTGGCATACCCACTAAAACCCCTCCTCGGTGCATCAGCTGCTCAGGCTATTAGCACCAAACCCTTTACTTATGCGAACTCAACATTATACGAATATGCATGTACAGGTGGGTAGCAATAATTCTTAATACACAAGTAACTATACTAACCTTTATAGCATTATCCATAACCACAAGCTACACTTCTATAGTTCCTCAAATAGGTGTGTCGCCTTTAAGAAGCTTAGCGTTTTACTCATTTTTCTTTTCTTTCAGATTTTCAGCATACCTGTTTTGAAGATCCCAGATCCTTCTCTGTTCGGCATACTTTGGACACTCGCATATTAGGTGGGTAGTGCTTATCGGAGTTTGACATTCGTCACACATTGGTGGTTGTTGGCCACTTAACAAGTGTTTATGTGTGAGTGTCGTATGTCCTATTCGTAGCCTGTGCACTATAATTGCATCTCTTCTTGTTAGGCCCGTTAACTGGTATCCTACCTTGACTTCCGGTTTTATGGATCGAAGTACTGTGTTGTTTTGATCCCAGGATTGCTGCCATTGAGTTGTGATGAATTTCTTTATGGAAATATTTGTTAGAAGTTCATTTCCCCCCTGTTCCTCTACTACCCTTTCATAATTTACCCTTTCTAAGCATTCTTGTACCCTTATGGCAAACGGTCGGGTAATTGTAGGTCTGTTTCGGTACAGGTTATTAGCCTCTACAAGTAGCTGGTTGTTGGAGTTACTTGGTGTAGTCTTTAATCTCATTGCATATGTCAATATCAGTATATTCCTCCTGAGATCTAAAGGAATCATGCCTGATTCGCAGTGGAGGCTGCTAACCGGGCTGATTGGAAAAGCACCTATTCCGTATCTGATGCCCAAGTGATGTATCACATCTAGCTTTCTTAGAATGCTCTTTCGGGCCGATGAGTAGACTATTGAGCCATATTCTAGTCGCGATAGGATTAAACTTTGATAGATTCCGAGCAGACTCTTGGGGTCGGCTCCCCATTTTGTGTGTGCAAGGCATTTTACCAGGTTCATTTTGGCTTTGCACTTACTAACGAGAGCATTAATATGCTGCCACCACGTAAGCCTCCTGTCGAAAATCAAGCCAAGGAATTTAGCATTGTCGGAGCAATCTATAAGGGTCCCGTTCAGGTACAAGAGCGGATCGTAATGCGGTCTTCTCAGTCTGCAGAAATGGACGCATTGCGTCTTTTCAACCGAGAACTGGTAGCCGACTTTTGATGTAGCGGTTGTTATTATATCAATCGCTGTCTGCATCTGCCCTACAGCTGCACCAATAGTTTTGCCCGTTGTCAAGAAAGCCACGTCATCTACGTACATGTACTTTGCTACCACACAATCAACGTCTTTGCAGATTTCGTTGATGGCAATAGCAAAAGAGTACAGCTTAGAGTTGAACCCTGCGGTACGCCGTTTTCAAGTCCCTTTTCTCGGACAGTATGTTTCAACTCGCACTCTAAACCTCCTATTGCTAAGGAAGGATTCGATAAACAACGCCATGTTACCCTGATTTCATATTTGTGTAGGTTTCGCATGATACCCTCTCTCCAGGTCATATCATACGCACCTTTGATATCGAAGAAAACAGCTACTGCATGTTCCCTCTTCCGAAAGGCTTCCTGGATGCGGTACTCTAGGCCTACCAAATGATCGATGGTGGACCTGCCTTTCCTAAAGCCGGTCTGGTATTCTAGTAGTATGCTGTTTTCTCCAGGTACTTCTGAAGTCGCGCGTTTACCATCCTCTCCAGTAGTTTACCCAAACAGCAAGTGAGGCTAATAGGCCTATAAGTACTGCGGGCGGTGGACTCTCTTCCTGGTTTTAGAATAGGGATGACAATGGCGCTCCTCCATTCTTCAGGGTATGTACCACTAAGCCAAAGCGTATTGTATAGGCTTAGCAATACTCTTTTTATGTCGCTCGTTAGGTGCTTAAGCATTTCATTGGAAATCGTGTCACTACCGGGTGCTGATAGTTTGAGGGTGTCAATCGCTGTATCGAGGTCTGTCATCGTAAAGGCTAAGTTGTAGCGTAGTTCTTGACTGGCACTGAAGTCGAGTTCAGTCTCGTGCAGGAGCAAACTATCTCTAAATGCTTGGGTGTAATTTTCGGAGCTACTTACACCAGCAAAGTGCTGCGCAAGAGCATTTGCAATTTGGTTACTATCCTCTACAGTGTTTCCGTCGGACGTCTTTATACTAGTAAGTATGTGCGTTCTACGTTTGCCATCCATGCCGCTAACCTTTCTCCATACTTCACGTATTTCAGATGTTGGCGTTATAGTAGACGTGTAGTGGTTCCATGTATCGCGCATGCATTTCAGTACCACTCGTCTGCACTCTGCCCTCAGCCTTTTGAAGGTGATCAGGTTTTCTATGGTGGGGGTTCTTCGGAATCTGTTGAAGGCAGACTTCCGGTCCCTGGTCGCTTGGCTGACGACACCGTTCCACCAAGGGACAGAACGCCTTGGAAGCTTGCCTTTGGTGGGTGGAATGCTAGCCTCGGCAGCTTTCACGATAGCATTGGTGATAGAGCTTACATCTAAGCTATCAGGTGCGCGCAGGTTGAACGCGAACCGTTCCCAGTCCCAGATACCGGGATGAACCCGTCACCTGGCTCGCAATCCTGCTTTCTACAACAGGGGTTTGGGGATTACTCTGCGATAGCGGTGCCCCAACCGTTCCCATTTCAGAGGATGGGTCCTCTTGTTGAATTGAGGAAACGTTCATTTTGTTCCCACGAAACTGGAAGAAATGTATGTCCACTGCAGTAGTGCTTCATACTACAGTAAGGCTATATACAACGAAGTTCGCCATTTTCTTCGAGGTTTGGCCGCTAGTGACTGATCTACCCCCAGCCATCCATCCCCTCAGCACGGCCAACCTTGGGATTAGGGTTTTTTATAGTGGTTTCCTTCCACGCGGTCCGGGCGTTAAGCCAAGACCCCGGTCCTCAGAGCACTGCGTACACCAAGCAATAATTGTGTGATCCTGGTAGTCGTTGCAGCCTCTTACAGATTACGGTTTCTTACACTCTGATGGTCGAGTGTAAGCCTCTCTCGTTTGCCATGATGAGCATGTTGCCCAGGGAGCACCGACGTGGAGGTGAGAGTAGGATTTTGCCCCCCTTTTTATTATTTTTTTTTTGTTCATGCAGCATCGATTGCTAGGATCATTAGCTGCTCCGTAAACATAAATGCACTTTTGTTGTAAAGTTTATATTTTGTTGAAAATCCCCGTTTCTTTTAAGTACATTATTAGCGTTTCCAGTTGGTTTTCGTGGAAGTTCAATAGCACATTCATGTTATCAGGTATGTTGTATGTTATCCTTTCTCGTTGATAAGTAAAGCATTCTGTCAATAGATGTTTAAGTGTCAGTCGTTGGTTTCTACAATGTTGGCAGCATGGTTGTCGGCTTCCTGTTAGCATAAAGCTGTTTGTTAGATTAGAGTGCCCTATCCTAATCCTTGTAAGCACCACTTGTTCAGAACGTGGTTGGGTATGTATAAGCGGTTATGCCGGCTTTAACCTGTTTTAATTTTGCATCTGATTCATTCCACTGTTGTTGCCATTTGTTATTTATTTGTTGTTTAATGTAATCTTTTATGTCTGTTTTTGTTATAGGAATTTCCTCCGAATCTACCTGTGTAGCTCTTCGAGCGGCCAAATCTGCTTTTTCATTTCCGGCAATTTTTACATGCCCTGGAGCCCACAGGAAAGTTACTTTTTTGTATTGTTCATCTAACCACCAAAGGCATTCAAATATGTTTGCTATCAGTGAGTTATCCGTGTTTTTGTTTTGTAGCATTAGTAATGCGGTTAGTGAATCACTAACGATTATATATTTTCTGTTGGCGTTTATGTCAATATATTTTAATGCCTGCCATATTGCATAGAGCTCTGCTGTTATTACACTTGCTGATTTGGGCAAACTCCAGGAATATGCATTTTCAATATAGAAGAAAGAACTTCCTACTCCTTGTTTTGTTCTAGATCCGTCAGTATAAATTACGCTTGCATTTTGGTAAGAGTGAATGATTTCGTTAAATAGCTTAAGATAAACTGATTTATTTGTTTCAGAATTCCTGTGTCTGGCCAGTTCGAAATGGATTTTTGGTGGTAGTTTGGTAGTTATTATTGTTATTATTATTATTTTTTTTTTTTTTTTTCTAGCTTCGACTACGTTGGTCATTAGCTAGTGATCAATCGATTGATAAGTGTTCTTTGCTTCTAGTTTAAATTTTTTGAAACATATTTATTAGTTTAAGGTACTTCAGGGTTTGATATACAGCCTTGGTTTCGATTAAGCAGGATCTTAAATCATTTGGAATGCCTAACATGTTACGTGTATCTGTAAACTGGGCAATCTACTAGTACATGTTGTATGGAGAGCAAACAAGAGCATCTTTCACATTGTTGAGGGCGTGAATTTATTAAAAGGTGTGACTTAGTGAGTCTTGTATGTCCAATCCTCAATCGTGTAAGTACAACTTGTTCACGTCTAGACAGGTCTGCAGGGTATTTTAGTTTTTTAATTTGGGTTACCAAGGATGATAAATTATCTGAGCTACGTAAACATTCGTCTTGCCACATTTGATGAATCTGTGATTTTAGGTAGACTTTGACATCAGAAGCTCGTAGCATTACAGGGTCTATGTTTTCCATATTTCTTGCATGTTTAGCAGCCGCATCAGCCATTTCATTTCCTTTTATACCAACGTGTCCAGGAATCCATATATATACTATTTGTTTTGCTTGGTTTGTTAGGCGATTGTTGAAACAGAGAATTTCCTGTACTAATGGATCTACAGATTGGGTGTCTTTTATAGCTTCTAGTGCACTCTGGGAGTCAGAGCATATTAAGTAAGTTCCAGTCGGTCTAGATTGTACATATTCTAGTGCTTTGCGGATTGCATACAGCTCCGCAGTGTATATAGAGAGAATTGAATTTAAGGAATAGGAGTTGTTCCCTTGAGTGGAGATAAACGCGGCTCCAACTTTATTTCCGCTTTTGGATCCATCTGTATAAATAATTTCAACTGCTTCATACGTATTAATTAGTTTCAGAAATGTTTGATAGTGTATTGATGGATTTGTAATGTCCTTTGCAGATTCGAGCAATCAAAATTAATTTTGGGTGTTACTAAGCTCCATGGAGGAGTCCACAGTGACCTATTTCATATACAGTAGGAAATTCATACTTTAGACTATTCACAATGTCTTGTAACCTGACACGAAGGATTTTGTAATTGAAAAACTAGTCTGCTCGTTGGGGTTTTTGTCGAAGATTACTTTATGAGTTGGGTGGTTTGGTTGCCCAGATATTACTAGCGTAATTAAGAATTTTTATTTTAGCGAGATAGCAGATAGGTGGAGTGCCAGAATCAGAATGGATAGACGAGGATGGGCTAGTGCGAAAAGCTCCAATGCACATTCTAAGCCCTTCGCGATGAATGCGTTCAAGTTTTGTAGGTGCGATTTCTTTGCTGACGTGTAGACAACCATGCAGTATTCCATTTTTGATAACACTATTGCTTTGTACAGGTTTAATAATGTTTGTCTGTTTGCTCCCCAAGAAATACTTGAAATACATCTGATGACATTTAAGGATTTTTTGCATTTTAATGCAAGGTTTTCAATGTGTGATTTCCAATAATGTTTGTAGTCATATATTACTCCCAAAATATTTACATGATCTTTTACCGGAATACATGTGTCTTTTAGCAACAATCTTGGATGGCCGTGATTGGTCCTAAGTCTACAAAAATGTATGCAGGCAGTTTTAATGGAGAGAATTTGAATCCATGTTGGTCGGCTGTTTGAATTATTTGATTAATTGCGTTTTGTAGGTTAGTTTCAATTTCTGCATACTGGCATCTGCAAAGTATATAGTGAGATCATCTACGTATAAGGATCTTCCTATGTTTGGTGGTAGAGATTGTATTAGGCAGTTCACAGCTACGATAAATAAGGTGACGCTAAGATTGGACCCTGTGGAATACCGTTTTCTTGAATGCACGAGTCTGGGTATTGGTCACCGACTTTCACTCTAAAGCAGCGTTTTAACAAGAAATTTCTATTAAACTACACAGATTTCCACGTAGCCCCCATTGGTGAAGTTGATACAAAATTCCGTATCTCCAAGTAGTGTCAAACGCCTTCTCAAGATCAAACGTCACTGCTACTAAGTGCCTCCTTTTTGAAAAGCTGTCTTGTATAGCCGTGTCTAGGAGAACAAGTTGGTCAGTTGTCGATCTAAATTTACGATCATCTTTTCTAATGTTTTACTTAAACAAGATGTCAGCGATATAGGTCTATAATTGAGTGGGTTAGTAACATCTTTCCCATCTTTGGGTATCGGAATTACTACTGCTTCCTCCATTGGTCGGGTATTTTCCATCTGCCCATATTAAATTAAAACGTGTAGCAGAGTCGTCTTTTCTTTTATAGGAAGATGTTGTATCATTTCATAGTGAATTGAATCTGGTCCTGGAGCTGACGCTTTAACATGATTAAGTGACTGTTCTAATTCTGACATCGTAAAGGGTGTTATAGTCAGACATCTCTGTTTCCCAAAATCTATTTTGACATCTTCAATTTGATTTTTATAGCGCCTAAATTTAGGATCATAGTTCACAGAAGAGCTGATATACTGAAATTGCCTTGCTATAGTATTTGCAATATCTAGGCTGTTTGTTATTAGTTTACCGTTTATGGTTAACACTGGCGATGTTCCCTTAAATGCTTTCCCAGAGAAATGTCTAATTTTCGCCCATATTTCACGGGAAGGTGTAGTAGGAGATATCGCCGTTACATACTTTTCCCAACTCCTTTTTTTACTTTTAATAATTTCTTTGCGAGCTTGTGCTCGAAGACGCTTAAACGCTATTAAATTATTAACGGTAGGTTGTTTTTTAAACGCGTTAAAGGCGCGATTCCTAGATTTGATTATTTCGCCTATTTCACGATTCCACCATGGTACTAGGTTTCTTTTAGTATTTATCTTAGTTTTGGGGATACTAATCTCTGCAGCGTTGATAATTTTGTTAGTAACTTCTTCAACTGTTTCATTTATTGTACTTTTTATTTTAAAACTTTTCAGATGTTTTTGAAAAGATTTCCAGCATGCTCTTTTTATACACCAGAATTCTGACTGTTGTACAGGAGGGCATTTAATTGTACACCGAATAGAGATTGGAAGGTGATCCGATGAACACTCTGTACATTCCAGTCAAATTTGTGACCTATGCTAGAACTGCAAATTGCTATGTCTATGGCATGAAGGTTGCAAGACCTCGTATTGATGAAAGTTCCACTGCCTTTGTTAAGTATGACTAAATTGAAATCTTCAGTGACGTCTTCGATTAGTCTTCCTCTTATATCTAGCTTATTTGAACCCCAGATCGGGTTATGAGCGTTGAAGTCTCCTAATAATATAAAGGGTGTCGGTAATTGAGAAATCAGATCTCTTAACTGCTGTTTGTTCCAACTAAAATCAGGTAGATAAATATTACATATAGTAACCTTTAAAGGTAGAAGAAGTTGTACTGCTACAGCTTGGAGAGTTGTACTGAGAGGAATTTTTGTAGAGGGGATGTTATCTTTAATGAAGGTTACTACACCTCCTCTTGCTCGAGTACGTGGTTGGACATCTTTTCTGTATACTTTAAAACATCGAAGTTTAAAATTTTCATTTGGTTTAAAATGACTTTCTTGTATACATATGCAAAATGGATCCTGTTCAGAGATTAATTTCTTTAATTCAGGGTAATGACACGCGCAACCATTTATATTCCATTGGATTATGTTATCCATACCTTAAATGAGATAATTTGAATAAGCAGAGTATTCAAAATTTCTGAACAGAGTAGATAAATAAATAAATAAATAATTTATAATAAATAAGTAAATAAATAAAATAATTTATAATATAAACAACGGACATGTTAAAAGACGAACATTAGAACATAAATCTTTAACAATAAAAAAATATCACAGTAAAACGTTTGTAGTATCACAGAAATTATCACTGAGAAGCTTGACTCCTCGACCGATCCTTTCGGGGTTTACCCTTCGGCCAGCCTTTTTTCTTCTGCCTACGTGTGGTAGGGTTAATAAACTCAGAAGTAGAATTCAACTCTTCGCTACTAACAGTAGGAGAAGTGCATGTCGGGCTAGGTTTACGTTTTGAGCCTCTCGTTTCTTCATCCATTAACTCTATATCCGTCGACACGGATTTTGGGGTGGAAGAGCATGTTCTTCCTTTATCATTTTCGATTGCTTGTTTGTTTGTTGAGAGAGTTTTGGAGCAGGTTATAGTAGATTCAACTTGTTTGGGTGACAATGCACTTCTAATTTCATATAGTAGAATAGGTGCCAGTTCATTTACCAATTCCTTGATAGGGAATTTTTGTGGAGTGCTACTGATAGAGGCATATGAGGGTCCCCTTGCGTTTACCTCAATTACCTTTTTACGCGCTTCGAAATAAGAAATTTTTTCTTTTACTTTTATTTCTTGAATGGCTACCTCATCTCTATATCTACCACATTCTTTTGACCTTGACGAGTGATTACCATTGCAGTTGACACATTTAACTGGTGTTTCGCATTGAAATCCAGTGTGTGGCGGTTTCCCACATACACAAACCTCGACGTTTACACATTTCATTGATATATGCCCAAACTGTTGGCATTTAAAACAGCGCATCGGGGGAGGTATATATATTCTTACTGGTAGACTATAGAACGCTATTTTTACATTTTTCGGAAGATTAGGTTTTAAGAATGTAAGTATTACACTTGGAGTGTTTATTATTTCATTATTTCTACGAGTTGTGATGCGTTTGACATCTGTTACACCTTGACCTTTCATGTGTTCTAATATTTCTTCTGTAGAGCAGTTCAACAAATCTTTACAATTAATAACACCTTTAACAAAATTCATTGTAGGATGAGGAATCACCTTAACAGGGATATCTACAAATCTTTCCATATTCAAAAGTTTATGTGATTGTTTATTAGTCCTTGTATCTACAAGTAGTCCTGACGATATCTTTTTAATAGAATTTACTTCTCCAAAATTTCCATATAAAAACTTGGCTATCAAGAACGGATTAAATTTCTCGAAGGTAAGACCATCAAGTCTGGTAATGAGTAAATACCGGGGGATTGAACCCGTCATTTGCTCCATTACCGAGGTAGAGGTGGGAGTTTTAAGTCGCTGACTCTCAACAACGCCCATTTCGGAGGATGGGTCCTCATTGGTTGGGTTTGAAAGAAAATTCATACAGATCCCACGAGTACGGAAGAACTAAGGGTCGACCATGGCAGAGCTCCCTTCCCATGGCAAGGCTAAATACTGTAGGGAGTCGCCCATTTCCCCACAGGCGTTTCATCGCTACCGACCAGGCTTCCCCCTGGCCACGCTCAGGCTTCCCCTCGCGCAATCCCTTCGGCACCTAAAACTGCCAAACGACCTTGGAATTGGGGGATTTTTTATAGAGGTTACCTTCCTCACAGTCCAGGCGGTAAAGCCAAGACTACCGACCGCTAGCTGTACGACGTTCCCTAGCCACGCCCTGTTAGAGTCTCTGAAGTACAGTTCGCGGTTGCGGTATTAGGACACGGCTAGCGCTCAGCCGTCCCCAGCAAGGACATCCCGGGCTTGCCACACCCGTATACGCTTTTGACGGCGCATGTCCTGGGAAGAGTAGAAAGACAAAGGAAAAGGTCTCTCAGCTTACGCTGAGAGCCTGAAGAGAACAAGAGTTAGAGCGAGGATGCTCCGACAGAAAAGAGTTAAAGGAAGGGAAGCCACTCAAGACTAGTATAAGAAGAGTGTACTTCCAGCTACGGGGGACGCAGGGTTGCCATCCCTGTCCTCGTTAGATACGAGGCCCCACGTGGACTGGTCCGCGACACCGTATTCTAGAGCTAACAGTGGCGTATTACCGCAACGAGCTCATATTTCAGTATTGGCCTTGCATCACATACGATCATTTGCAAGGTCATTTCCCTATCCGCCACCTGGGGACGCGCCTAGTAGGTAGTCCAACCCCTAGGTATTATTATTATTATTATTATTATTATTATTATTATTATTATTATTATTATTATTATTGTTATTATTATTATTAAACCATTCCAACAGCAGTAAATGACCCTATAACAGGAATAGAAAATACATAGCAGATAGCATTAAGAAAAAAAAAGCAACATAGTATTAAGTAAAATTGTAAAATAAATGTGAATATGAATAGTGAGACAAGTAAAAATATATCACAGCTTAAAAATGTTATGCAGTTACAAATAAATAATAAAACTAACATTACATACACTGTAACAAAAAGGGATTACTTACAATTACAGATATTAATAATGGAAATTAAAATATCATTAAAAAAATCAAAATTATGCTTTTTGATCAAGTTGTTAACATAATTTAAAATGTCCCAAATGGGTGAGCTTATACATGTAGTTTTAAACATGAACGGTCTTGACCTACATCTAATGCTGGGTACTATAAAATTGCCTTTCAGTAATAAATAATTGCTCGCAATCTATTTGATAATGTAGAACTTTGTAATATCAATCTACGCCTAGTTTCCAATGGCTGCATATCAAATTTTTTCAGTTGGGTGTCATAAGATACTTGGTTCTTAAAATTTGGAAAGATTCCATACTTCCTATAGTGCATGTGTCTTAAAAAACATTTTTGGACTCTGTCAATTAATTCAACATTTATGTGCGTCGAAGGGGCCCATATTACAGCAGCGTACTCGAGTTTGGAGAGAACATAAGAATTGTGTAGTATATTGTGCATTTTATAGAAAAGTGTTTGCTATTTCGAAGAACCCAACCTAACGCGCGATTCAACATTGTTGTATATGTTGAATGAAATTAAATTTAGTAGTAAAAGTTAACCCAAATCATTAATTTCTGAAACTCTTTGTAATTTAATTTGGTTTAAGGTAAAATTTTTCAAGATATTTTCTTTTTTACTACTACATGATATTATTTTATACTTGTTTATGTTAAGATTTAGCTCATTATCAGTGAACCAATTCGCAATCTGAGGTCATCTGCGTATAGAAGTATTTCGTTCGAAAGTATACAGTGTGATAAGTCGTTTATAAATAACAGAAAGAGTAGAGGCCCTAATGTAGACCCCTGGGGAACGCCAGAAGTAGGAGTAAAATTTTCAGAACATGCGTTTTTAAACCGCACGTTCATTATTCTTTCAGTTAAATAAGACTCCACAAACCTTAATAGCTCAGAACGTAATCTTTAAGTTTGGTGAGAAGAATTTCAAAACTAACAAAGGCCTTCGCAGCGTCCAAATAAATTACGTCTGTTTGATGTTTATTCAGTATATTTTCCAGAATTTTGTTTGCAAAAGTTGGTAGGCATGTGACTGTAGACTTTTTAGGTAAACATCCATGTCGATGTTTCGTAACAGCAGATCTAACATTACTAAGCATTAGCGTGTGTAAAACAGATTCACATATTTTACTAAATACGTTCAATATAGTTATGGGGCGGTAATTCTCAAAAATTGTCAATTACAGATGCAGCTCATATGTTAAAAAATACAAAGTAGAAAATTACAAAAAATCAAATTATGTACCTACTTCTTTTTTTGGTGTTCAATTCTGTGGGCTAGTTACGTTTACCTTCATTATTGAAATAAAAACAAACCCGATCTCTCACTGATTTAGCACAGTTATTACTATTTTTGGACTTGGTGCGTTGTAGGGGTGTTATCTGGGGAGGAGGGTCTTCATCTGCACATTGCATATAAGTTGCTAAAAAATTATGTAAATAGCACGATGTCATGGTGATTGTCCTGGCTTTATTGGGCTCCAGTAATATGACTTTATTTAATACCCCAAATCTAGCTACAAGTATACCAAAGCAATTCTCCACAGCTACTCTAGAGCATGATAACCTCCTATTAAATTCCTGACTGCCTGAATCAAGTTTCCATTGAGAATACGGGTTCATTAGGTGGGTTCGCAGAGCGAATGCTTCATCACCCACAAATACAAAATTATGTTTTACTGGTGTGTTTGGGAAAGCAGTACTGTTTGGCAAGTTGAACGGTTTGCCAAACAGAAGCTTTCCAACTTGAGAATAGAACAGCACTCCGCCATCTGATATTTTACCATTAGTTCCAGCATCAATCATAATAAACATCCTATTTCTATCCGTAACAGCCAGTAAAACGATACTGTGAAATCCTTTATAATTGTAGTATAGAGACCCAGACTTTGCTGTTTTCTTTATTGCTACATGTTTCCCATCAATTGCCCGTAAGCAATTCCAAAAATTATTCTTCCCACCAAATTGATGAGCAATGTTTAGCCATTCCTCAGGGCTGGATGGAAAATGAAACAGGACAAATAAACACAATTAAAAAATAAACCGCTATTAGTGTTTTTAACATTCTGTTTTTTTGTTCTAGGAAGTGCAAGGAACACCGTCTGAAGAAATAGTGGCCGCTGTGAGTTAGTCCACTGGAGATTCGTCATCTGTTTTTTCAATAACGGCAATCCAAGCACCATTACCAAGGAACAGAATAAAAGGCCCATTAGCAAAGCAAAACGAATTGCTTTCACTTGCCTGTAAATATCTTAAAAAACCATCTGTGGCAGGCAATATGCATGTTTTCACCGATTTCAAGCAGTAACTCCCAGTTAATATCGCCACCCCCACCCTCTGAAACAACAATCAATGCAAACAACATAGATCCCTCTGAAACAGGTTTCTACTTTTCACATCCACAACAATCGGGAGCAGCCTTACATATTTCTTCATTTACTAACATTTGAAATTAATTTTTTATAATATACTTGTTTAAATTATTTTTGTACTTTAAAAATCCAATATTATGTTTTGTCACACTACCTCCATTTCTAAAATTAAGTACTTGTACACTTTGATATGTACAAAACAGAAATTTCCTTATAATTAAAAGTGACATTTTTTTGCTCCTCCGAGATTGTTGTTCATGGGAGAATCAACTTAAAAGTATAAAAAAATATACATAATGCGGAGGGCAGTAATTAAGTATATAGTACACATGTACAGTACACTTACCTTCACATAATCCTTTAAAATGTAAATTAATGCTTCACAAGTCACCAGCACTGCATAACTTATCGTTCTTGGTCCCATCAGTGCTGAAAACATGAGATCTTCAAAACTCGGGTCGGTTGCTAAGTAGTATAGCAAGGTTGGTACTGACGCACTTTTGTCACTAGATTTGTCACCAGATTTGGAAAAAGTCACCAGAAAAGTCACTAGATTTCAAGGTTGGTAACATTGCCTGCTTCAAGATCACCGCTTCAAGGCCACGTGGTAGGAAAGGTTGGTAACACTGTTGAGTTTCTTTAAGGTCCTCGCTCCAAGGTCGCTCTCATTGCCAAGGTTCTTAACGTACACTCACACCTCGCTTCAAGGTCAATGGTTTTTCAAGGTCGATCACATTGCTTATCTTCAAAGTCATCTATGCTCGCACGCGCCCACCGCTTCAACGTCACACGCTCCATACATGGAAGTGCATTCCTCAAGGTCATTGAAGTAACTAGATTTGAAAAAGTCATTAGAAAAGTTACTAGATTGTTTCCCAAGGTCATTGAAGCAGATTGTCCACATCAAGGGCAATGGTTTTCAAGTTCAAGGTCATCGTACACATTTCCTGCGTCGAAATATATTTCTCAAGGTCATCATATCGTATACGTCTATGTACATGGCTTTCAAGGTCCCTAATATTGCCTACCTATCCTTCAAGGTCATCGTAGACATTACCTGCGTACACGGTCACTTTACCTGTGTCAAGGTTTTTAAAGGGCATACGCTGTCTGTATGTTCTTCAAGGTATAGGGATTCACATTCCCTACGTCGAATTCCAAGGTTTTCAAGGTCATCATATACATTGCCTACATCAAAGTATATTCCTCAAGGTCATTGAAGTAACTAGATTTGGAAAAGGTCACTATAAAGTCACCAAATTGGTTTTCAAGGCCAAGGTCACATACACATTTCAAACATCAAAGTCAATTATAATTTTTAAGGTCAAGGTCACATTGCTTGAATATTCTTCAAGGTCATCCTTGCACGTACGCGCGCCCCGATTCAAGGTTGAAGCGTCCATGCACATGGTTTTTCAAGGTCAAGGTCATACACATTGCCTGCATCAACGTATATTTCTCAAGGTCATTGAAGTAACTAGATTTGAAATAGTCACTAGAAGTTACCAGATTGATTTTCAAGGTCATTGATGCTCCCGTGCAGATTATCCGCTTGAAGGTCACGTGGTAGGAAATGGTCACCCTCATTGTCAATGTTCGTAGCGTACACACACCCCGCTTCAAGGTCTTCTTAGGATTTCAAGGTTACATGAACAACCTTCTCGTTTATCAAAGTCACACACAATTGAGGGTATGTAGGAGGATGCAACAAGAAATCAAGGTCGATTCTAAATCAAATTTTGATTCTTTTCAAGATCACGCCCCCATCAATTCTAGGAAGTTCATTGACGTCTCTCTCAAGCCCTGAGGTGTTCTCAAGGCGTATCATACAGATTGTTATCTATGCTAAGTATGTTTCAAGGTCAATTCTTGGAAGTTTACTTTGTAAGCTCACGCCCCGCAGCAAAGTGCACTGACCTCAAGTGGTTCCGTTCCCCAAATACAGGTAGACGTTTCCCAAAAACAGGTAGCGGTTTCCCAAAACAGGGGAACCGTTTCCCAAAACAGATAGCTGTTTCGCAACACAGGTAGCCGTTTTCCCCCATTTCAAGGTCACACCTCTGAGAAAAGAACAAATGCGATTCATTGTTCTGGCCGAGTTAGGATCATTATTCCTAAAAATAGATTGTTATCCAGCTACCCCCACCATTTCAGACTCAATTCTAGGAAATCAATTTTCAAGAACAAAGGTGATCCATTGTTCAGGCCGACGTTTCAAAGTCTATGCTTAAAATTTTCAAGGTCACACCTCTGAGAAAAGAACAAAGGCGATCCATTGTTTTGGTTGAGTTAGGGTCATAATTCCTAAAAATAGATTGTTATCTAGATATCCCCGCCATTTCATGCTCAATTATGAGAAATTAATTTTCAAGAACAAAGGCCATCAATTGTTCAACCGACGCTTCAAGGTCAAAGTTGTTTTGCTCAAGGCCATCATACACGTTGCCTACGTATATTCCTCAGGGTCATACAGCAATTCTTGATTGAGCTAAGGTGTTAATTCTTATAAATCAATTCTCAGGGGTATTAAGTGGACCTTTTAAGGCGTGGAAGATTCTACCTTTCAGGGTCACCCAAGCAATTCTCGGCTTAGTCAAGACGTTAATTCTCGAGGTCGTGGTATCGTACAGGTTGTCGTTGTCTATGCTAAAATGTGAGTCAGATGTTCTTGTATTGACAAAATTGTAATAAAAAGATTATGCTTACAGTATGTGGATTCATAATACTACTGTGCTAAACCACCAGGATGAGGTAGTTTTCCTAAGAACCGGATCCAGTTCCCAAAGACAGATATCCGTTTCCCAAAACAGGGGAACCGTTTCCCAGAACAGGGATCTGTTACCCAGCACAGGTAACCATTTCCTCCACCATTTCAAGGTCACACCTCTGTGAAAAGGACAAAGGCGATCCATTGTTCAAGTAATTCTTGGCTAAGTCAAGACGTTAATTCTCAAGGTCGGAGTATCGTACAGGTTGTTGTTGTCTATGCTAAAATGTGAGTCAGATGTTCTTGTATTGGCAAAATTGTAATAAAAAGATTATGCTTACAGTATGTAGATTCATAATACATAGACGTATACAATATGATGACCTTGAGAAATATATTTCGATGCAAGAAATGTGTACGATGACCTTGAACTTGAAAACCATTGACCTTGATGTAGACAATCTGCTTCAATGGCCTTGGAAAACAATCTAGTAACTTTTCTAGTGACTTTTTCAAATCTAGTTACTTCAATGACCTTGAGGAATATACTTCCATGTATGGAGCGTGACCTTGAAGCGGAGGGCGCGTGTGAGCATAGATGACTTTGAAGATAAGCAATGTGATCGATCTTGAAAAACCATTGACCTTGAAGCGGAGGGCGCGTGCGAGCATAGATGACTTTGAAGATAAGCAATGTGATCGATCTTGAAAAACAATTGACCTTGAAGCGGGGTGTGAGTGCACGTTAAGAACCTTGGCAATGAGAGCGACCTTGGAGAGGGGACCTTGAAGAGACTCAACAGTATTACCAACATTTCCTACCACGTGGCCTTGAAGCGGTGACCTTGAATCAGGCAATGTTACCAACCTTGAAATCTAGGGACCTTTGTGGTGACTTTTTCCAAATCTGGAGACAAATCTAGTGACAAAAGTGCGTCAGTACCAGCCTTGCTATATTACTTTGCTAAGTACCTTAGAATAACTGCTAATTTATCTTCTACGGGAATAGAGTCTCCCATATTTGTATCTTGCCGTCTTAAAAGGGGTTCAAGCATTTCTTTAAGGTTTGTTGAACATGTGGATGTCCCATCGGAAGTAATTGTAGTAACCGCTTGAATCACTTAAAGAAATTTCTCTAAGTAAGGTAACGTGAGAACAATGTTCTCTCCTTTTGATCCCGTCTATAGTCCACCGTTTACGATTAATGAACATCTTCGATCCACAAAATAATAATAGGGAAATGCACGCTTTTTTTTCTATTCATAGTAAAAAGAAGAAATAAAAAAACAGAGTGACACTCTCGCACAACGTCTAGAAGATTGACAATAATATTGACATAAATATTGTTGGCAAATACTATTGATCGTGTGCTTTTAGACAAAAGTAACATTTAATTCCAAGGGCTAATTCCCCCTTTGGTAGTCTTTCATCTCTCTACTAAGACCCCCCCACCCCCACCCTCCCAAAATCGCAGTTTTACTCAACCTGTTTTCCTGTATTTTAGGTCATTGTACATCTTCTAGAACCAAAAAATCGGTTCCTAATTCGGTTTCTAAACACGATTAAAGTATTTATTTCAGTTTTTTACATCTACAAAATAATTCTTAATATTTATCAATGTTTGAGGCTAAATCATTAACTGTACATAATCTGGTAATATTTTTGCAAGTACGTACAATCTTGGACAGAATATACTCAAGGTGATTAATAGAATTATCAAAATCATTAACAAACAAAAGAAAAAGGGTAGGCACGCAATGCGACTCTGTGGTACTCCAGAATTAACATTAATAGGCTCGGATTTATGACCTTTTACATGCTCAATCTGTAAGGAAGCAATTCATAACAGAGATGAATCATAAAACCTCATGGTTTAATTTCTTTATAGGTAAATTCTGGTCAGTTTTGTCAAATGCTTTGTAAATATCTGTATAAATTAGATCCACTCCAATTCCATTACTCAGAGCATTTGATAGAAACTGCTTGTAATAGAGCAAGTTCGATATTGTAGATCTACCACGTACGAAACCAAGTTGGCAAAAATTGATGTATGAGTGGATATTCCATGATATCCGTTTTACAACAATTTTGTCTAGTACTTTGGTATGACAAATTGTATAATAACACTATGGTAATTATTTATTATATTGTGTTGGCCTGATTTGTGTATCGGAGTAACAACTAACTTTCCAGTCTCTCAGCAACTGTTTCTAGTAATAAGTAGATACATAGGCGTGGATAGTGAATAAATCCAACTGATAAGGAAAAGAACTGTAAAAGTTATCAGGACTTGCAGAATAACTAGGCTTCAAGTCAAGATTTCATTAAATACCCCTTCTTCCGATCCGCTTAGTTTTAAACTCACTTATTTGAAATTTATTTTAATTAACTTAAACAGAAGAGTATTGCTCTGCAAACATACTCCCAATGCTTTCTCCATTATCACATTTTTTATTATTATTGTAAGACATAAGGTTGGGGAATTATTTATTACTTTTCGTAAGGTTTTTAACACAACAAACTAGACTCTGGCACAGTGCCGGATTTAGGTGTTTTCCGCTTTATGCATCAAATTATACACGCCCTTTAGTTAGGGTTTTTATGATTATAATCTAGTACCTACTATACGTCCACATCATACCTAGGAATCTAATTTTTACGCTAAACATAAGGGTATAGATTGTAGTGCAAGATAATTTATTATTTATAATACACATTTTAAAATAATAAAACTTAGAATTTCACAATTGTTTTCTACGTGATTTTTTTGTAGCAAAGTCTGTAATCAGTTTATCATAATTTAAACTTTCAGTTAAATCACTTTCTATAGTCAAAATCGTCAATGAATTTAACCGATTTTCTTCCATACTTGACCGTAAATAAGTTTTAAGTCGCTTTAAAGTAGAAAATGAGCGTTCAGCTGAAAATACAGTCACTTCCATTGACACAAAAATTCGTAACAGAATTTCGGTATTGGGAAACACTGTTTGTAGATTTTGGGATCGAATTAAATATAATAAGTCGGATATTTTCTTTTTTTCTGAAGTCTCTTCTTTTAAAAATTCACAAAAGTGCAAAAAATCCGTTGAAACGGAATTTTCCAAATAATCATTGTAGATTTCTTGGAGATTATCGCATTTCTGAATTAACGTTTGTTGTGGACATTGATTTAAAGAGAAGAGAAATGAAAATTTCCGAAAAACAGTTTCATATGCTGCGGCTCTTTTCTCTAGTTCCATCATAACTCGATCTTAAATAGCATAAAATGTTTCAGTTCTTAATTTTTCTTTTCCAATTAGAGTAATTTCACCCTCTCGGCTTTCATCTGAAAAGAGTTTTCGTTTTCCACTTCGTTGCTGTTCATCTTCATGTGATTCTTCTGCAAGTTTTTTTGCCTTGTTAATAAAAGTTGTAAACATATCTTCAGATCTTAAGTACTTTACAAGCCGAATTAAAGAGGAGAAGAGCTGCCTTATATCGCCGGTACCAATAGCAATGGATTGAGGACTTTTATTGGTTTTGTGAAAACGTTCTAATAACACTTCCCAAAAAAAAATACTCATAAAGACGCATTCGAAACGGTGCAGTTGTTATTTTATTCCAGTTGTTTCTGTGCGTGTGGTTGGCTTTTCAGATCAAGTTTCCATGATTTCTGTTAAAGTTTGCAAATATTCATTCCAATTTTCACACAAACTAATTACGGCATCATTTCGTGAAGACCAACGTGTCCCATCAACTCGTTTTGGAACTTGAGCATTATTTTTTGAGTTTGACTGTAAAGCTTCCCATCGACGACTAGAAGCTGAGAAAAAAATATATAAATGTAACAGCTTCTTTAACATTTTCCGCTGCACACACCCCTACTAAATTCAACCAGTGTGCTACGCAAGGAATATAGTAAGCAAATGGATTACGTTTCATAATGTGAGCTTGCAATCCGGTTCGGCAAAAATCCAATGAACCGCTCCACAGGTTTTTCGTTTATCTGATCATATCGTATAATGATGGATAATTGGTCGATATGGGCAATGTCAGGTGTAGGGTCGACAATAATGCTGTAATATTTTGAATTACGGATTTCACGAATTATGTAATTTACAACTTCCCGTGACATAAATTCAATAAATTCATTAAAGATTGTTGACCATAAATAAGACGTTTTGCCACTGCCAGGGTGTCGACATTCTGATATGTGTTTTGCTAAAAAGGGGTCATCTCTGAGATAAATTCTAAACACATCATATAATTTCCATTTTTCAGAGCCCCAAACTTTTCTGCGCTTCCCTTAAAAGCTAAACCTCTAGATGTAATAATAATAAAATTTGACATTTGGAGTCTTCGAGAGATACTTCGTGAAGATTTAATATTCGATTATTGCTCCAGTCATTGATACTTTCTGTTGCTATTTTTGAAGTTCCACCAAAAGGACGGCATGGGATATAAAGTAACTTTTGTTTCGAAGAAGAGTATGTTAACAATTTTCGTAACTGTTCTTCGCCATTTTTTAATTTTCGGCGAAACACACTTTTATTCAAGGAACGCTGAACCATACCTTTATGATTGCTTGCTACAACAGTTTTTGTTATCCAAAGCCGAAAATGTATGTTGAGCATCTTTTGAAGAATCTGACTGAGGATCAATATAATCTGTTCCTAACCAATAATTACTACCACTACCACTTGCAGCACTGACACTTTCAGTTGAAACATGCACATTTAAAACAGCGTCAGTATCGTCATTGTCTAAGATAGTTCTAATGCTATAAGTAACATCGGGGTTTTCAGACATATACAAGGACTGTTCAGATTGAGGTTTTGCAGGAGGTTGCAAACTGAAATAGTGTTCTATTCTTTTAGTTTTATTCAAAACATTTTCTTGTTGTTTGCGTTTTTCATCAGCAAGTTTTTTATACAGCGTACCACTTGATTTTTTCCCATGTTGACTCATTATTGAATTTAAAAATTAAAAAACTCAAATAGTGTTACGTTTTCAATAACGAGGGAAACTTTACGTAATTTATTTAATACAAACACAGAAGTTAACACGAAAATTTTATGCACTACGAATAACGATTAAATACGGTACTATAAATAATTAACACTTAAGCTTTTAATTTATCTCAGTGCAATTCTAATTTATATTTAATGCTGCACGACGACTAAATTCGCAATGAATCATCTCTGGATCGGTTCCTTTTAATATATAAACACGCACAGATGTAATAATCTAGAAGGAATATTTTACATGCTGAGCGACTTATCGCTAGACGACTGAATAGACGACAATGGCACGCTTTGATGTTTACCGCGTTGGTTATTTTTAGCATACGGGTAGTTTCTTATCGCCTATACAGTTGCGTTACAATAGTAATACAAATTGTAAGCGTACAAGGCAACGAACGGCACAACGTACAACTGAAATCAGAATCCAGAATATAATATGCCTACTGTATCAAAATAAAAAAGAAATTTTTGACTGCAGAAACTTAATGTGTTCGGATTAATACAATCAGAATATTAACTATCCAGGGTACCTCCTCAACACATCTTCGATACGTCGACACTCTATCGCCTCAATGCAAACTTGCGGCAGTATCCAGTCGGTTGTTTGGTCGGACGCTTTTCACGTCTGAAACCAAACCCAAACAGAAAAAACAGCTCAAACATTTTAGTTCGTAATGAATACATTCATAACACAATCAAGGTAAGATAAAACATGAGTACAGTACTTGCCGCCGTGTTTTAAACATAAACCAAATGTATTTCAATTCAATAAAATTGTCAGATTGTTTTCAGTAGGTAAGTGGAGACTTTTGAAACACACCACATTTCCAAGGTCCCACATTTCCAAGGTTACCACAATTCCAAGGTCCTGCCAGTTCAAGGTTACGAAAGAAGTAGGTCATGTTTGCACTCAACTTTCCCAAGGTCCCACATTTCTAAGATTACCACACTGTAAGGTATAAAAAAATACGAAAGTCACTAACACTCAACACATTATCAAGGCTAGTTGCGCATCCTACCCACTCAGATAGACATCTCACTTTTTCAAGGCTTGCTCATGTAATTTTTTACACTTCTCTGATACCACACTTAAAACCAAATTAAAAAAAGATAATGATATGCTAATATATTTATTTGTTGTATGTACAAAGGTAATCAGTGTATTATTCAGACGTATGATTTTCTCTAGGAATAAAACATTTTGATTTAGTACAAGTGCAAAAGGTCCTTTTCACATCTGTATCATTACACCTGCGCGGACATGGTGAAAGTAATTGAGCGTACGTGCAGTGTGGTGCCCATCGGAGATGCTCCTGTAGCGGAGTGTCAGATGACCGCCATTGGTTTATTCGAACTCCACACATGAAGCATTCAACCGTATCGTCTGAAGATGCTCCTCTAGAGGACTAGCAGATATTACCATCACAGTATCATTGATATATTTGAGCATATACGCCGTGTGGAGTGTATCTGTCTGTCTGTCCGTCTCTCTGTCTGTATGTCTGTCTGTATGTCTGGCTATATGTCTGTCTGTATGTCTACCTGTCTGTTTCTCTGTCTGTGTAGTAGTCACCGCGCTCAGTCAGGTAGTGTCGGTCTGTGCGGTCTTGGGTCGCACTATTGGGGTCGACGTTTTTCTGGAAATAAATCATAAGTAGAAGGAGATCTCTATCAGTTATACTTACTATGCCTGTCTCGAGCACTTGCAAAGACCACTTGTCGAAGAGCTGCATTAAAGTCCACCAATCTCTTCGACAGTTTCCAGTATCATCTCCAGATGTACAATGGCGTGATCATACCCACTTAGTATAGCTAGGCTTATAACACTATGCCAGTCAAGGTATAATGTTACAAGTCTAGTGTGGACCCGGTCGAGCTGCTGTTCTAGGGAACTCTCCGCAATCACATCATAATTCCGGACGAATGGCACTATGGCTGTCATCTGTAATGAATGAAAGAAGTTGAGTGGTACTGTCTCCCGGCGCCATCGCACACATAACGTTGTAGAGGGGTGGAAGCATAGTGCGACCAATGGTCATAGGGATATGTGTAGCCCAAAACCAGTCATCGTCATGTTCTTCGTCGTCATTGTCTTGCACGTTATCAGCGTTTTCGTTATTTCCGTGACCCTGGACCTGCGGAGCGACGTCTGGAGCACTGCCATTGTCATTGTTCTAGTCCTGTATACTGTTATGTGACTGTTTCTATGCACTTAGTCGTTGTACTACGTCTGACAGTTCGTGAGCGCTACGTTCCAGTTGGTGCATGTTGTTAGTGAGAGTATTCATAAAGTTCTCCTCATCGCTACTCTCTTCAACGGTGATTTCGTTACAAAAGTCAGTACCTGTTTCGCGAAGTAGTCGCTGTTGTCGTAATGCGTCATTGTCATAGTCGTCGGAATCATAGCTGTAGGCAGGGTCCATGTCTACGTCGGAGTCGTAGTCACCAGTGTTGAGGTAATCGTTCCCAGCACAGGAAGAACATACTCCCTCAACACTGGATGATATGCTGACGAAGTCATTACTATCATCGTTATGTCAATAGATAGTGGTGTGTCCTCGTCACTGATAGTAATGATTTCGGCATTAGTCATGTCAAGTAGTACTGTATTCGCATCAGGATTGTAATCTTGTAGAGATTCCAGGACTACGGTCATCAGTTCATAAATTTCGTCGTCGAAGAGATTGGTGGACTTTAATGCAGCTCTTCGACAAGTGGTCTTTGCAAGTGCTCGAGACAGGCATAGTAAGTATAACTGATAGAGATCTCCTTCTACTTATGATTTATTTCCAGAAAAACGTCGACCCCAATAGTGCGACCCAAGACCGTACAGACCGACACTACCTGACTGAGCGCGGTGACTACTACACAGACAGAGAAACAGACAGGTAGACATACAGACAGACATATAGACAGACATACAGACAGACATACAGACAGAGAGACGGACAGACAGACAGATACACTCCACACGGTGTATATGCTCAAATATATCAATGAGACTGTGATGGTAATATCTGCTAGTCCTCTAGAGGAGCATCTTCAGACGATACGGTTGAATGCTTCATGTGTGGAGTTCGAATAAACCAATGGCGGTCATCTGACACTCCGCTACAGGAGCATCTCCGATGGGCACCACACTGCACGTACGCTCAATTACTTTCACCATGTCCGCGCAGGTGTAATGATACAGAAGTGAAAAGGACCTTTTGCACTTGTACTAAATCAAAATGTTTTATTCCTAGAGAAAATCATACGTCTGAATAATACACTGATTACCTTTGTACATACAACAAATAAATATATTAGCATATCATTATCTTTTGGTATCAGAGAAGTGTAAAAAATTACATGAGCAAGCCTTGAAAAAGTGAGATGTCTATCTGAGTGGGTAGGATGCGCAACTAGCCTTGATAATGTGTTGAGTGTTAGTGACTTTCGTATTTTTTTATACCTTACAGTGTGGTAATCTTAGAAATGTGGGACCTTGGGAAAGTTGAGTGCAAACATAACCTACTTCTTTCGTAACCTTGAACTGACGTGAAAAGCGTCCGACCAAACAACCCACTGGAGACTGCCTCAAGTTTGCATTGAGACGATACAGTGTCGACGTATCGAAGATGTGTTGAGGAGGTACCCTGGATAGTTAATATTCTGATTGTATTAATACGAACACATTAAGTTTCTGCAGTCAAAGATTTCGTTTTTATTTTGATTCAGTAGGTATATTATATTCCGGATTCTGATTTCAGTTGTACGTTGTGCCGTTCGTTGCCTTGTAGGCTTACAATTTGTATTACTATTGTAACGCAACTGTATAGGCGATAAGAAACTATCCGTATGCTAAAAATAACCAACGCGGTAAACATCAAAGCGTGCCATTGTCGTCTATTCAGTCGTCTAGCGATAAGTCGCTCAGCATCTAAATATAAGTGTTTCCCTATTAAAAAACGTTTTTCATGCATTTTAGAGGAATTTTCAAGGTCTGTTTGGGGACCTCACCTTTTGTATATATATATATATATATATATATATATATATATATATATATATATGCAGGTGACCTTGACCTACGTTCCATTCCACTTCCCCCACTCTCCCCACCATCTAACATTTTATATATAAGAGTAGGTTGTTCCACTAGAGAGTCATTCAATCGTTATACGGCAAGTGAAAAAGTTCCAAGTGTTATAAAGTGGTGTTACATCATGTCTTCTTGTAATGGTAAGTGCTTATTTTATTATTGAATAATTTTTGTGAACTTAAAATAATTTTCAATAAAATATTTACGGACTTGTAAAAATTTTCAAAAGTGTTGTGAACTTTTTTTATTTTTAATAAAATCTGTAGGGACTTGTAAAAGTTTCAAAACTTACTTTATGAACCTAGAATCATTTTCAATAAAATCTTTAAGGCACTTGTAAAATGGACAAACGTTATTTTTGCTGGCTATCATCTTTTTTATATTAATAATAGATGCTGTAAACCCAAGTGTAGCCGTCACCGTAGTGGAGAATACTACGTCAACCGTAAACAGAGGTAAGAAAGCGCTTTCATGTATTACTGTCACAGATGAGTAATTTAAATTTTTTTGCTTTTAGGTAGGTCACGAGCACGGGTGGATTATGATCGTCCCGTAGCGGTGGATGGACGAGTTAACAATATAAGCCACATTGTGATACTAGCGCGGATGACACTCCCATCCTGAGCAGGTTGCTGGGAGAACGACCTCATACGAATCACGCACAGGATGTGATGGAGCTGCTCCAGGAAGGAGGTGCTGCTGGTGACCGGGTGGAGAGCGAGTAGTATTTCGACCAGGATGACTGTGAAATCGGGTTGCGGTTTTTTGATACACCACCTCCAGCGGACGATTTGGATGTGGTATTAACACGCACGTACGAGCAGGCAGACGTGGACGAAATACTGCTCACCCTACAACCTGTACGTGAGGCGTATGAGAGGATGCAGTCACCCGTGAGTGAAGATCAGGTAGTATTGCATCATGTCTTAAGTCCTGACTGCATTGCAGAGTTTGGGGATGAATGGTCTCCAATTGCGGAAGAGCGTTTATCGTCAAGCTCTGTGGCGCAACCGATGCTGGGGAAAGAGGAATCTCCGATTACTCTGACAACTGCATGCGTTGTATATGAGCAATCGTCCAATTCTGCAACATATGCAGATGGCAGAATAATAGGGAATCCATTTGAAGGTTTGCTGAGCCCTGGTTCTACCGTAGAATTCATGGAGGAGTAGTCGTACAGTAGTTCTACTAGTGGAGTTGATCGGCCTATTTTCACAGTTTATGCTTTTTGAGCGCGACATTTCGGAAGCGGACTCTGCTTCCGTCATCAGGCTTAGTCCTGAGAAGGACTGTTTTCGCGCTTGAGTCGAATTCATATGTTATTGAATTTTCTGCTAGTGCGATGTATGTGGCTTCTTTGAGTTTTCGGCGAATTGTGTTTTCGTCCTTTGCCACTATCTGTATGTTATCCCATTGGATGCGGTGGTCTTCGTTCCAGACATGTTCGGCGATTCTTGATCTTTCTGTTTCGCCCTTGCGAACGTTGTTCTTGTGCTCCTGCGTTCTCACTTTGAGTGGTCTACTGCGCTCTCCTATGTATGCTCTACCGCATTCACATGGTAGGTTATATACACAATTCTTGGAATTCTGATCTTCATTGTATGGTTTGGTTTTGGTTAGTATTCCCCTGAGCGTTCTGGTCGATTTGAAGGCAGTGCGTATCTTGTATTTGCTGCCTATCCTTCGTATTTTGTCTGAGGTACCTTGTATATATGGTATTATCGCTGTATATTTAGGTTCTTCTTTTTCGGTTACCCTTTCCCTGTTTAGGTTAGGTGTTAGATCGGGGTAGCCATTTCCTTTGAGTGTTCTAGCGATATTATCTTTTTCTTTGTTCAGGTGCTCTGGTTTCCTATATACACTTGTCGTGAAAGTGTTGTCATTCCTGTGTACAAGTACATCCAGGAATGGCAGTTTTTGTTCCGATTCCAATTCCATTGTGAATTTTATGGAGGATGCGCGGCTATTTAGATGATCTAGGAATTCATCTAGCTTATGCTTGCCGTGTTGTCAAACTACGAAGGTATCGTCCACGTATCTAAGCCACGTCCTTGGTTTCTCTGTGAATTCGGATATCGCTTGGTCTTCACAGTCTTCCATATATATATTGCTCACTATGGGTGATAGTGGGGAACCCATCGCCATCCCAAACTCTTGTTGGTAAAATTTGTCTTCTACCTGGAAATATGTAGTTCTAATGCATATTGTCAAAGTTCCATTATTGTGTTTACCGAGAGTTGCGTGCGTTCGTCTAACGTTTCATCCTTTTCCAGCTTGTCTCTTATGATAGTTAGATAGTTAGATTGGTAGACACATTTATGAATAGACTCACAATGTTGAAGCTTACCAGTATTTCTTCGTGGTTTGGTTGGAAGTTTCTGATGGTTTCCACGAAGTGCTGCGTATTCTTGCCCATAGACTCGGTTTTTCCGGATAAGGGTGTGATGATACCTAGCAGATAGTGTGCTAATGGGTGGCAAGGTGAATTTCTCGAGCTCGCAATTGGTCTCAGAGGAATTCCCTGCTTATGAATCTTTGGTAGGCCGTACAGATGCGGAGGTTTGCTGTAGAGTGGGGTAAGTCTAGTTCTCTGGTAGTCGGAGAACTCCCCTTTATGTTTTGCCAGCGTCAGGTATATCCGTCTTTCGATTGATGGTGTGGGGTCTTTTGGTATTTGTTTGTACTCGCCCCCGTCTAGTAGTTCTTGGATCTTACTGTTGTAAGTGTCCATATCCACAACCAGAGTCGCGTTTCCTTTGTATTCCGGGAGAATTTTGATCGACGGGTCATTCTTAAGGGAAATGACCGCTCTCCTTTCTAGGTTAGAGAGGTTAGGTTTAGTTCGCCTAGATGAATCTAGGACTGATCTAACCTTACTTCTGTATTCTTCGGCTTCTTCAGGATCTAATTTCATAGCTGTTTCTTCGACTGCGGTTATTAAATCTACTTTCGGAATATACCTCGGTGTTATCGCATAGTTCAAGCCTTTGTCCAGAACCTGCATTTCGTTTTCGTTCAACTGTCCGCAAGGGCGAAACAGAAAGATCAAGAATCGCCGAACATGTCTGGAACGAAGACCACCGCATCCAATGGGATAACATACAGATAGTAGCAAAGGACGAAATGAAGAAATGAAACCCATATGGATTCCAATAATGCGCGAAGAACTTAAGCGCAATATACCTGCGCAAGAGGTTACTGCACAACATTCGCAATAAACTTCTGCGCAACCACGAAAAGTTTAATATATATATATATATATTGATTACTCAGTGGCTCAGTGTTAAAGGTGTCAGACTAGTAAGTGAAAGGTACCAAGTTCGAATCTGAGAGTAGGCAAGTGCTTGGGAAAAAATTATATATAACATATGAATTCGACTCAAGTGCGAAAACAGTCCTTCTCAGGACTAAGCCTGATGACGGAAGCAGAGTCCGCTTCCGAAACGTCGCGCTCAAAAAGCATAAACTGTGGAAATAGGCTGATCAACTCCACTAATAGGAAACCACAGTTACAAAACACTTATAATACAGAAGTAGTTCTACGGTAGGAGGAGAGGTCAGGGGACCAATTTCTGATACTACCCTGAGCCCTATTTGTATTGCAGAGTTCGCTGAAGAGTGGAATCCTATGAAGTCTTCGATACAAGTGGAGCGAATGGATGACCCATCAGAGAGTATCCTCAGTCCTGTGTGTGCTGCTGATTTTATAGATAATAAATGGTCGCTAAATGACTTATCAGTATCTAGGAGTCCTGTAACACCCATACAATACATACCTGCGCAATCACCGGTGAGGGATATAGTGGAAAATGCAGTATCTTCTCCCCAGAGTGTATTGAGCCCTACATGTGCTGCGGAGCTTCTGGAAAACAGGTGGGGGTAATACCTTTCTTCCATCCCAAACCACATGGCAGGGTGAGATAGAGTGCTGGGTAGAATATGTATGCTCAGCAACACTCTATCCAGACTATCATTGTTATTGTTTCCTTACCCGTACACTGCTCTACCCCTCAATCTGATCTATCCATCATACATATTATCCTATTCCTGGCGATATGTTACGTTGCGTCCTCGTTCGCATCGTTGTATATAACTTCTTTTCGTAACAGTTGTAATACATGATAGTAATGCTGCAAACTAATAAAGAGCAATAAAGGGTTAAAAAAAGGAATTATAACAAAACACGTAACTCTACCCGTTCACTTATACATTGTTGATTCTCTCTGTTACTGACCGCAATAAAACGTTTCAACGTGAATGTGAAGAAATTTTCAAGAAAAGACTCTACTGCGACATCAAAAAACTGTGTATTGGATAAGTATTCCAACTACCCTACCTTCAGAGATGCCGCAGGCTGTACCGCAAAATCGTACCGCACTTAGGAATGTGGTGCAACCAAGTACTTCCGATCCAAACAGATCGGAACATAGCCATATTGCTAAATGTCTTGCACAACCTGGACCATCAGGGTTAGACAAATAATAATGTGCAACACAGACATGCTGGTGAATCCTTTGCAGAACCAGGACCATCGTGGTTGAACAACTCACGGAAGTGTAAGTCACACCAAAGCAGCTAACCAGTACAAAATAAAAGTAGCAAAAGTGTTGAAATTGTGCACTGCACTAACTGTTCGATTGGTGTTCCTCGATATGCTTATCAAGGACACCTTAGAAGCAATAGGCACAAATCAAATGTGTGTCTACTCGTTGATACTGGGGTTGAAGTGATTCGTAATTCTTTTAAACAACGCATTGTTTTGTATAGACTATCACCATGCAATACCCATACGGAAGTGCAGACGTTTATGGGTGACGTTAAAGTGAATGTTTTGAAACTAATACAAATTCAGTTGCAGAAACACTTCTCGTTGATATATGATATATTGTGTGTCGGGATGATGTTGGAAGAGTATTTTCAAATAGTAGTGGAAATCTTGGATGCTAAGCAACCAGAATCTCAGCATAGAGATTCTCTTTCGTAGGGTGGTCGCTGGTGAATTTCGCATATTTAGAGGTAAACATGTTGAAATTTTCTCCCACTACGGGTTCATCCTATATGAATGTCCTGCCTGAAATTTCGCATAAAGATGCCATAGTGAATGTGAATAATATTGAAAATTGCTGCTTTGCGTGGGCTATTGTATCAGCAGCAGTGACACCGACGGGGTTACCACAACGGACGACTTCTTACCCTAATTTCAGGACGTTATTCAACTGGAACGGTGTAGAATTTCCTGTTAACGTCACTAACATCTCAACGTTTGAGTCCAACAATAATACGTATCGTATCGTGATGGTCATTGTATTCCTGAGGTAGTGAGTCCTCTCTACTACACAAGAGCTAAACAACCTATTCATGTTAATTTGTTGCTATTAGTCAGTAACCAAACGGATAATCAGCATTATGTATGGATAAAAAATTTTTCTCGTTTACTTAGCAACCAAATAGGTCGACGTCATGGGGCAAAATATTTTTGTGATTCATATATTCATTACTTTAGAACACAGGAGCAATTAACTCGACACGTGTCTCATGACTGTAATTTCGTATACACTAAATTACCTGGCGTAATGCAAAGAAAAGACAGAACCGGGGAGTTCTATGCGGAAAATATACTTGCGTTTCGAAACTATCAAAAACAGATTTTCTACGGTTCGTAATATATGCAGATTTTGAAGCGCTATTAGTACCGGTAAATACGGCTGAACCTGATCCCGAAGAACCATTCACGATAAAAACATGTAAACATGAACCATACTCATTCAGTTATATTAAGTGCGGTGTAAACGATGCTTGGTCCAAATTAGATCTCTATCTCATAATTTATCAGATGATCAATGTAGAGAGGTAAGGTAATATTTTGTTGATTTCTCATAATCATCATAAAGTCATTATTGACTTTAACTTAGTTAGAAAGAAAGGTAATTTTCCCTACGCGTACGTGGACAATTTTAATAAATTAGACGATGTTACAGTACTCTCCTATGACAAATTCTACGATAAAATGCGCGATGAAAGTATATCCGATAAAGAATACTGTCGCGTCCTACTGGTGTGGGATCACTTTAAGTATAATACACTCGGGGATTATATTGGCATATATTTAAAATCAGACGTGTTGCTGTTGGCTGACGTGCTCGAAAACTTTAGGCGGCTATGTATAGACATGTATGGATTAGAACCAGCGCAGTATGTTGCAATAGCTGGATTGGCGTGGGATGCCATGTTGACATGTACTAAAGTAGAGTTAGAATTATTAACTGATATAAATATGTACCACTTTCTTAAGAAAGGTATTCGTGGTGGTGTGAGTACTTGTGTTAAGCGAAGAAGTATTTCTAACAACGAGTTTGTCCCAAATTATTATCCTAATCGTCCAAAAGTCTTTTTACATTAGTTAGATGCCACGAATTTATACGGATAGAGTACGCGGCAACACCTACCTCATAATGGGTTTATGTGGTTAACTGAAGAGGACGTTCAAAACTTTGATGTACTAAAGATTAATAATTAATGATCTGCGCACCACATTCCAAGGAGGAAAAATTAATTCCTAACTTATGTGATAAGACCAACTGTTGTACATTACCAATATTTAAAACAATGTATACAGCATGGGTTAATTGTTACTCATATTCATATAGTTTTACGGTTTCGTCAAATTCCTTGGCTAGTACCATACATAGACCTTAATACAACTCTTCGAAATCAAGTCAAGAACAAATTCGAAAAGGATTTCTTTAAATGCATGAACAATGGTGTATTTGGTAAAACAATGGAGAATGTTGATAAAAGAAGAGTAATAAAGTTATTAACACATTGGGAAAATAACGGACGTCGCTTGGATCTAGCACGGTACATCGCAAAACCGCAATTTAAGAATTTTATTCAATTTACTGATAAATTATTTGCAGTTGAATTGTCCAAACAGGTGGTTACTTATGACAAACCCGTATATGTTGGATTCAGTATTTTAGATCTTTCCAAAATTATAATGTATCGCTTTTTTACGATAACTTGCGAAGTCATTACGGTAATAATGTAACGTTGCTCTATACAGACACAGATTCTTTAATTATCGAGATAACAACTGATGATGTGTATGCTCATATGCGGAATAATGTTGATGAATATGGCACATCCAACTATCAAAAAGGTCTGCATAGTATTACAATGAATGCATCCGTCGTCGGAAGAATGAAATATGATATTGTACATACAGAATGTATTCATATTGTGTGATATATAAAAGAAATAAACAAAATATATATTTACAATTTTTACTTACAAAAGTGTACAAGCTTTAATGCATTACATAAGTATCGTACAGATGGTATACATTAGACAGAGCGCAGTGACATAATGATTTACAATGATAATAACAAACTGGTTGCAAAGCAGGAAGAGTAGGATGTTCCTAAAGTTCTATAACGGGTTGAGTAAGAAATTTTCTGATGTAATCCGCTTTCTCTCCACCCTTGACGTAGACAGTATCTGTAGGTTGAATCAAACGACCGAGAATTCTGCGAAATTGGTGTATACCCCTCTTCCCATTTTATACAGTGTTGATTATGAATTAACCAAGTAGCTTGACGGTGACTCTCCGCATCTAGCGTATGCCATGGATATGATGATTTAAACATGTAGCGGGCTACTTGTGTTCCATTAAAAATTCGAGTTCTTTCAGTATAAATACTTTTGAAAGTTTAAAGCCTTGTACGTCGACTATGACGGGCATCGTATTACAGCTGTCTTACTGCTTTGGTTAACGCGTATAAGTAACTAAGAGATCGTGGAGTATAACACAGTATGCTGTCGTATTCGCGGGTATGTTGACTGCTGTTTCGAATTCTACACGAAGTACCACTGCTTTAGAGTGTAATGTCTCTTTTTGATTCAAACAGTCTACCACTACCAATGGTGCGACTGTCGTAAATTGATTAGGTGTGAGTAATGGTTGACCATATCTTTGATAATAGGACATTTGTAATTTAGCAAACATTTGATACAATGTAGCAAAGCAATTATTATCGTGATTTACGTTTAAATTGTCATACGGATAACGATCCGTGTTAAGGAATACCCTAATATTCTTTAGTGCACATTTATCGAATCTGCTCATATCTTGAGAAACATTATTTTCTCTCCCCGTTTGAAATCCGATAATAATGTATCTAGGTGTTTCTATACTAGTCGATGTTTTGATTGCCCATGTATGTTTAACTTTGTGGGAACTGCTGGATATATGTGTGTTTCCCAACTTCTAAATGCTACTGGAGTATTCACATTTTTATCAATGTACTTCGTTAACGCCAATTCCTCTGCTAATGCTAAAATGATGTGCGTAACTTTCCAATATATTTTATCTATGTTAACTTTTAGTGCTTCATCTGCAACAGTTGAAATTAACGCATCGGTATCAATGTTAGTGCGAATTAAAACCAATTCTTGTCTGATGTCCAAAATCACTTTATTGTAGTCTTCCGCAAAGCCAACTAGCGTTCGCAAAGGGACACAAATATTAAAATACCCTAACGCATTTGTTAGTATGCTATTTGTGAGAGGAAACCAACCTGCGTTTTCATGACGAGCGAGGTCGTTCGGTGTCAATGTTACCAATCCTTTCATTGTAGACGTTAATCTAACCTTCGTCACGGAATCTACCACTGTTCCATTCATTTCGTATCTAATTTCACTGAATAAAAATGCAATGCCATTATTAACAAACAGCGCGGTGTTAGAGGCGGCACCATCCTCCCTCAGCAATCTTCCCTCTACGTAGACATAACTTTCTGATGGTAAAGTGCACATGTCTTTCTGAATGGGTATTCCAATTTCATCATTGTTTCCAAATCTGGTAGTATATGGTTGATGGGTGTGGAGTTCGGAATTTACTATAGCATTATCAACAACACTTTTTCGTTTACGCTTAATATACTCATTGTGTTACTATGAAACCAAGACTTTGCAAGTATGCTCTATTCTGCACTGTCAATGCTTTGAGGGTTGACCGCTTACTGACTCTCGCATTTCTACACTTCGATCTTTTATAGTTCACCTTGTTGTGGCTACACGCACATGTGTTATACCGCGTTACCATCTGTTCTTGAAATGTAATCCTATCGTTATGACTTCACCGTTGAAATTGACGAAGTCTCCGTCTTGGTCTACTATTTTAAGTGTTATGGTTGAAATGGTGGATGTATTTATAGGTAAATAGATGACATGTAGAGGGGATTCAATTATTTTGTATCCCGCTGGTACACTGGGAAAAAATGATGAATAATATGTGACGCCTCTCCATTTTTAAAACTTCCACTTGTTATATTGCATTCGATAATTAACGAATTAATCTTAATAATGTAGTAGGATTTTCAGAGGTATGTAATTCATGACCTTTGTAAACTTTTTTGTTAAATCCCAGCATAGGTCCTATAGAATTTTCTACATTAAAGTTAATATCATGTGTTGCTTTCATAATTGCTTTCATAGTGTTATTGTTCGCCCGTAAATTAAAAAATTTATTCGAACCCTTCACTGTATCATTTATATGTTTATTCACATCCGCGATTTCGTATGATCCTGGCAGTATTGTAATTCTAGTTCCTTCAAATATCAGTTGGTTATTCTTGGAAGTAACGTTTTGTACAGTATTGAAAGATATATTCCGACTCATTATCAAGACAAATCGGTGGGTTAAAGTTGGCTTGCAAAATACTGCTTGCATCGGTAAATGTAAATGTGTACGACATTACGATCAAGCAACGACTGCTGAGAATCAAAACGAACCGTCATATAAAAATCATAAGACTAAATGACCGCAATTGTATGTATTGAAGTTTTGAACCTTGGTATAGTTATAGTCAATCGTGTTTCCGCTACCATCACTTTTAAAATAGTGAATTAATTCTAATGGTGGTTTAATATGTCCTATGCTATCAAAATATGTGATGTGTCCATTACGCTTGATGTAAGCCGTCCAGTGTGTTCCCCTGTTATTTTGATCGTCCAGATTCACGATACCATATTAATTCGGATGGATTCGTATAGTTAATTTATCTCGCATGTATATCCCTCTAAAATAGGGGATTTTTAATTTCTCAACAAATTTTGATAGCTCAACGTTGCTTAAGGCGTGACGTGGTAGCTTCAGTGGAAGTTTTTTGAATACGGTTGTAGATATAGGCCTAAACCTCGCTTATATGGTTTTATATGTATTCTTTTCCTAAGGTAGCTGCTTCCATTGCTTGATTGTGTCGTTTGCTTTCTTATAACGTTTTTGACGCAGTTTCAGCGTCAATGGCCGCTTTTGCAACTGCAGGTGCACCTCCACCCAAAGAACCTAAAGCTCCTAATGCTGTAAATAGGGGAATAAGAGGTATGAATCCCCCACGCTTTGGTATTGGTGATATTCTTCTCTTGCATGACTTTTTTATGTTTTAAAACGTTTAAGGCTTGTTGTACCGTAGATTTTAGCGATGACCGAAGTTTACCAACAAAACGACGTCGCGCTAGGAGCACTGCTTTGTTGAATGAAATTGTTCTGTTTCTGTGAGAACGCTTCCTACGTTGTGATTTGCTTCCCATTCCCATTGTTCTTTTTCCTTTCATTATACCGGCTATGGTTAATGCAGCTACTCTTTCTCCAAAGGTAGCGTTTGAGGAACAAAATCTATTCCAAGCTTTTTGTTGCAAAGCCTTATCAACCATGTGGCGATGCCTTAGATCGTTTGACTGCTAGTATGCAATATCGTGTTCTTTACACGCTTCGTCCAGTTCGTTAATACCTCTGTCACCGCGAGCTAGTCGTTCTCGTAAACGGGTACCAGGACCGCAATATCTGTACCCAGGTATATGAAACTCCACGGGTAATGTATTTATTAAGGTGTTAATTAATCCAGAACTTTTTTTATAGCTATTACACGGAGAAATATGCTTCATACCACACTGACTCACAATTCACTACTAAACTATTTCATGCGTATGGCACACACATATATATTTATATATATATATATATATATATAAACACCACACAAGAACCCGTTTCATTCCACAAGATACTGAATTACCTATAAAAAATTGTGACATCACTTTTAACAATAATCACTACTCAAAACATAGTGGTCTACTAAAAGGAGGTTGTAAACGAGGTATAATTGTCGGTCCATCAGGTTGCGGAAAAACAACTGTTATGATTACCTTATTAGAACATCCAAATGGTTTACGTTTTGAAAATGTTTATGTATACTGCAAATCTTTATATCAACCCAAATACCAGTATCTACGAAATGTACTTGCACCTTTAAACAATATCGGATATTTCGAAGTGATGTTATATCCCCTAGTGATTCACGTAAAAATTCAATAATGATTTTTGATGATGTAGCATGCCATAAACAGAATGAAATAAGGGATCATTTCTGTTTTGGCAGACACCAAAACAATGATTGTTTCTATCTATTTCAAACGTATTCTTCTATTCCAAAACAGCTTATACATGATAATGCGAATCTACTAGTTCTGTTTCAACAAGATAGCACCAATCTTAAGCATGTGTATGATGATCACGTTAGTGTAGATATGGCATTTGATAGATTTAAGGACTTGTGTTTCTGTTGCTGACGTGACAAATTTCGATTTCTTGTGGTTGATAAAAAGAGTGATGTTAATGCAGGTTGTTTCCGTAAGGGATTTGACTGTTACATTGCATTATAAATACTGAACTTGTTATGTAGACATGCAGTAGTAATGGAGGATCGCTTAGTATAAGACATTTTGCGCGCTCGCAGGAGTGTACAACAAAAATATGCTAGTTTAAAGGAAGATACTGCACTTACAGAGCGTGCAATGGAGGCGCACTTTAAACCTATAACACAACCATTAAAACAATTGATTACTAAACAAGATGGTTCTCTCGTCAAAGTTGAAACATTTACATCAGAATTCGTAAAAAACTGAGCCTGTTGCACATGAAAAGGAAGTTTTTGTACATCATACCCCTAAAACATCTGGAACTCGGGAGGTACCACGTATTCTTGTTCCTGACGCCATTCCACAAGTGTTACAGGAAACTGTGATTGCTGATACCACACATGATGACGAGAGGGATATTCCTACTTGACAACAATTGAAATCAGAATTGTTAGCTGCTGGATCTCAACCGGCCTTTGAAGAGTACCTTAATCAGTATGAAGGATTAGCGAAATACTATGTGGAAGGTATATTTAGAGATCCCGAAGACGAGTATGATTTAACATACGGTGTACACTTTCTTCCCGAAAGAGAGTATTTTTTTATTGGTGATGATGAACTAGACTTTGTTGGAGAGAATTTTCGTATCGCTCTTCCTGATGGATCATCATTAGACCATGATGGAACTCCGGGGGATTATATGAGCTATTATTTAAAAAAGCTCCTACGGGATACAAAAAGAGTGATCTGCAGCAACACCATGACATTTTGCGCTGCACAAATGCTGCTCGACGTAATTATAACCCAGATGACCAAATCCAAAGAACTAATAGTAGAAAATACATTGAGATCATTAAACCATTACTTCGCCCTAAAAAACGACCTGCTACATCAGCTATTGCACCTCCTACCACAAGATCTCGCAAAACATCTATCTCCAAAAGAGGGGGTGGAATGCAACTATTACGATATAATAACAAAGCGATTGAGTTTGTACCGTGGAATGATACGAATAAATTAGTGGATTGGTTGCGGGAGTTATTGGGATCAATGTCGGCAGGAAATACTAGCAATCACAACGAAATAATATACATATATAATTGACGAATTACGTAAAGCGAAAGTAATAAAGTAGGATCTCTGGTTATAAACCTATTACTATATTCATTTCATTTCATTGTTACAACGACCATCACCATAGATACTACTACATATCCAACACTGATCTTCATTATGAAAATTTCATTTCTTTCTCTGGAATAGCCATTAAAAAGAGAATTAGTATTCCTACTGGTATAGGTGACACCTATACCTTTCCCTGTAACGAGGGCACCGTAGTGTATTGCAAGTGGAGTCACCCAGGTCTTGAGCTTAACATCAACGACAAAAAGTTTACGCTTGCTAGCGATGTAATTGGTCACCACATAACTAGGAATGCTGCAATTAAAGTGTCTATACCAGAGTTTATACAATTTGCAACTGCGACGATGTTCCATGTACAATCCAAACTAATAAAATGAGTAAAGCTGATGTTGAAGAACTGCCAGCGCGAAGAAATTTTCCGCGGCGTTGTGTGGTTTAAATGATCTGTTTCAAGCTGATTTAGTAGAAATGATACCTTATGCTCGGGTAAATAAAGGATTTTGATACATTTTAGTAGTAATAAATGCATTTTATAAATATGTCTGGGCTTATCCCACCAAACGCAAGAACACTAGTCGCAGATGTAATGAATAACCTTTTGTCTGGTCTGCAAAAGACGAAAATATTTCTCACACAGACGTATTCCACTACCATACTTATAAACTAGATTATCTAAATAGTTATCACTAAACGTACCCCGTCCATACACTTTTTCATGTTCAGCATCAAATTCTAATGCTTGAAATTGACATATTAGTCTTTGCACTGCACTAACACAATCCACAGCCTTAGGCCGCGACTCTGCACTATAACAGATCCACATATTGTCTAAACTTTATTATTATCCCTATTCTCGCTTTGGTCGTTACCCCCACTTATTACTTAACGGCTTTCGCAACTTCTACGTCAATATCAATTTTCTCCTTGGTAAATTCTACAATTTCCATAACACATGCTACATTGAGATCAAATATATCTTGCAATGGAACTATTAACCTGTGTATGTCAACAGTAGGCATTTTCGCTGCCGCATGAATTATTTTATTATATAATGCACGAAATTCCATACTAGGTACTAAATCCAATCAGTAACTGACTATCTTAAGAAGTCTCCATAACTGCTCTATAGACTCCCATCCTAAATAGATTTCTGATTCTTCACAATCAGAGATGCGTATAATTTTCTTCTTGTTAATATTTTCATACGATATACTTTTGAACCCATCTTAGTAGGTAACCATATCCCTTCAGGTGTGTAGAAATAATTTGTAATTATCCCTTGATTGTCCATAATTATATGCCATTCCTGCTAATCAAACACCACTCCATTACTCTTAGATCCACCAAGTTTCACGACTGGTTCAAAATTGAATTGGGGTGACATATCGACACTAATATACTTCGATTTTTCATTAAAAAAATACTGCACATTGTTAATTAAAATATCACGACATCCACTTGAATTCATGACACTCACAATCTTCACCTTTTCTACCGATTGACGTAATATGTTCTCCATTACATACAATACTGGTTTCACATGTACTCCCTCTGCATTTATATCCTAAATTCCCCACTATTTCTACCGTCAGAGTTACCTGCTTCACCTTGACCGCCACACTGCACGTTACTTCAGCAATCTTACCGTTTTAATGCCTTCATTCATGGCGTTTCTCCAATATTGGCGTGATCTCACCAATCACTTCAAGGATGCCTCCTTCACCTTTCCGGCCCCCACATTTTCAAGGTTTCCCATTATCAAGGTTTACTCAATTACAATGTCCTCCATTCTCACGTTTACCACTATTCCAAGGTTATCATTTTCAAGGTTTACACGCCCCCAAGGATGTCACCACCTCAAGGTTCCCACACATACAATCTCCTCCACCTCTCACGTTCACCAATTTTCCAAGGTTACACAATGCCGATATCAATGATGTCATTCTTCAACGTTAACTATACATATGGTTTTACAAGGTCTTTCCTTTCTTTAAAGGTAGGGAGAACTACACATATAGTATCGCGTTATTTCCACCAGTGCTAGTATGTCTGCTAGCCCAGTACAGAGCAATTGGGATGATAGGGAGTGCTACCAACCATGATCACTTTTTAATCTAAGTGTGCGGCGAGCATGTGAACTAATTTCCAACTGGGTGCAATTTGAAAAAAAAGGGCTACTGCCTTCTACGACATAGAAGCATTAAATAATACATATGAAGATGTGCATTGGACATTGAATGGTTTGCCAACCTAGATAAATGAATTCGCTACTTCCACAATCATGCCTTCATGGGTAATTTGGGATATTATTCATACACATTTGCTCTTCATACTCGTTATCATCTTGCTGGCCATATGCATTTATGCTATGACTGTTACAAAGCATTGCAACCAAGTGAATACCGAGTTATTAACCAACATACACATATGGATAGATGGGTCGCAATTTACCACATGTCACACCAAGAATACTGGTGCTCATCGTGTAGAGCGCCCCTAACAATGCTGCATGAGGTATATGAAGATGGTTCATGCATACTCTGCGAAGAAGTGTACTATTTGGACAATTAGTTTTTTTTATAATGTATATATTGCATATAATAAATCATTTCCTGTTAGTATCTTACTGTGTTCTACGGTGAGAAGATGTGCGACGTGACACCTACCTTTTATTATCCTGAGTATTACAATTGTTTACATAAACGTTTACTTACGTATCGAGCATGGTCTGGAGTTCACTCACCTACATCGCTTGCAGCAGCAGGGTTCATTTCCATATCTTCAGACGATACGGTTGAATGCTTCATATGTGGAGTTCGAATAAACCACAGGCGGTCATCTGACACTCCGCTACAGGAGCATCTCCGATGGGCACCACACTACACGTACGCTCAATTACTTGCACCACGTCCTCGCAGGAGTAATGATACAGAAGTGGAAAGCACCTTTTGCACTTGTACTAAATCAAAATGTTTTATTCCTAGAAAAAATCACATATCTGAATAATACACTGATTACATTTGTAGATACAACAAATAAATATATTAGCATATCATTTTCTTTTTTTAATTTGGTTCTAAGTGAAAAAATGAGATGTCTATCTGAGTGGGTAGGATGCGCAACTAGCCTTGATAATGTGTTGAGTGTTAGTGACCTTCGTATTTTTTACACCTTACAGTGTGGTAATCTTATAAATGCGGGACCTTGGAAAAGTTAAGTGCAAAAATGACCTACTTCTTTCGTAACCTTGAACTGGTGGGACTATGGAATTGTGGTAACCTTGGATATGTGGGACCTTGGAAATGTGGTGTGTTCCAAAAGTCTCCAATCTTACCTACTGTTTTGGGAAGGTTTATACGTGTGTGTATCTTATAGTATGCTTAAAGTGTTAGAAATCGTTACTATACAGATAAAAAATTAACAAGATTTTGATTTAAAGTTTTATTTACAACAATTCATTTTACGTGGTTTAAATTTCTTTGTGGCATCTATACATTTTGGCGCCTCCCTAAAACTTGGCGCTTTACGCACGTACGTAATTTGCGTAATGGTAAATACGGCACTGCTCAGGCATTTTTATTGAATATAATTTAAATTGGGACTATAGTGGAAATAACCTAATATGTACTTTCACGTAATTTTGCAAAAACTACGTAACCATCTAATCAACCTGTATTTTTAAATTTTATATGGGCATGTTTTTTCTGTAAATTCTTTATTTGGTCATTTAGGACACAAGTTCCAATCATTTGAAACATATTTAAAAGATAAAAATGTATTCATCAATGAGTAAACAAGTTCGTAAAAGTTTGAAATAGCTAATATCAGTAGAGTTAATTTACGCATTCCAATTTATACAATTACGATAGTAATTGATGGGCACGAAGTCAGTTAAGTAATAAAGTAATTTTCTTCATACCTTTTTAGCTTGGTACAGAGAACGTCGGACAAACAAATATTGTAAAGGATATGATTGGCAAGCGATACTCATACATCTGCAATTTGTACAAATACAGATCAAGAAAAGTATCTCTAGATGGAGGTATTTCGATAAACCTGGTAGCAACAGTAACATAAAGTATATGATTATTGACGCTTTTCTCACCTACTAGAAGCAAAATTATATAAACAAGAAAAATTTAATATACCACGAAGAAGTATCTGGTTTGGGTAAGTGATACAAAAAATGTATGATTTGCACAGTTGTTAACACCCCCCGAACTTATAACTAACAGTCCCCACAGTTTCCCTTTACAGATACGGTTTTTAGTTCTAAAACAAAACTGTACGGGTAAACAAAAATTGAAAGCAGTAATTAAAATGGAAAAGAAAAAATACCTAACCAAGATCAATAAAGGCCTAAAAATTATCTGTCACTAGCAAGATATGCATTAGGTACTTCAGTGAGAAGTTCGTAGACCTGAAATCATGTCACCGTAGTGGAATAATATTAAAATCCTTATGTTTACGTCAGTTCTACATACATAAAGACAAAATTTACATCGATTGGGGTTTGTATCTCGATAGCTCAGTTGGTTAAAGCGGTACTCTAGCAAAGTACATGTCGTAGGTTCAAATCCTACTTGAGGTTTTTTTTTATTTGTGTATTTAATAAAATTAATAATAAATTTTAATATTAAAATGAATTTAAATATTGATGAATTCATTTGATTCTAGCTTTTCGTTTCTTCTCAAGGCCTGCTTCCGTTATGGTAAGGTGTAAACTATCTGGCTCAAAATATGATCTTCTATGCATCTTTAAAGGGTACAACAATATTTAAGATCTACTTCTAGAGAAGCTATGCAGGTCGCTAAAGGGTTACTAAGGGTTATTAAGTAAATATAAGAATAGTTTTTCTGAATAAATTGGACAAAGCAGCACTTATTCACGCTACATACATAAGACATGATTTTAGATTCTTGCATAATATGTATTCATTTTAGTATGTGGCATACAATTAATACACACATTTATTACCTTATGCTAATTACATCTTCTACGATTTACCATTTGCTTCTGGAATCCGCTTAGTTGTGTGGATGTCTTGCACATGTTAAACGTTTTATTATTTTCCCCATTGTGGCTTTGTCACTGCCTGCATGCATTTATTAATTGTAGAAAAATGGAGAGTATTCCTGTCTAACCGATAGTTGACATGTTTCCAGTTACGTAAAGGAACTGAAATGTAAAATGAGGGTAGGGTTTAAATATAAAAGGCACGAAGAAACTTACATTTCTATATTAATTATTATATTATTAAATATTAATTGATTTTATTTATTGGTTGATTGATACGATTTTACTGAATGGGGTAAGAGTGTAGTATGGGTAAAGTATGAAATTTATGAAGTAAGATATGAGTTATATTAAACGCTCAAACAATTAGTTTTTGCTCAAAAAAACGTAGAATCTTATTATATTATTATTTAATTTTTTTATCTGGTTTGTACCCTCATTTTTGTCATTACTTTTAATAACCATATATTTGTTACAAATTCTGCAATCTAGCGTATACTCGGTTTTCAATCGATAATAGAGCTGGTTAAACGGGTAATAATACTGGAAGTTTCCTAGAATTTTTTTTCTTTAGGGTTTATTTTAGTTAAAATCTTTAAACTTATACTTTTAACACATGATCTATGGTTTCACTTACTAGCTTAGAGTTAAGATTTACAGAGGGATGTGTTAAGCTCAGAAGCGTTACACGCTATATTACCATAACACCACATCACCCTGTACCACTCCACACACACACACACACACACACGCACACACACACACACACACACACACACACACACAACACACACACACAACAAACACAACACAACAACACAAACACAAACAAACACACACAACAACACACAAACACACACACACAACACAAAAACACACACACACAATAACACACACAAACACAACACACACACACACACACACACACAAACACAACACACACACACAACACACACACACACACACACACACACACAACACACAAAACACAAACACTACACACACACACACACACAACACAACACACACACAACACAACACACAACACACACAACACACACACACAAACACACAAACACAAACACACACACACACAACAACACAAAAACACACACAAACACACACAACACACACAAACACACACAAAACACAAACACACACAAACACACACAAAAACATAAAACACACAAACAAACACAACAACACACAAAACACAAAACACACAAAAACTCAACACAAACACACACAAACACACACAAACACACACAAACACACACAAACACACACAAACACACACAAACACACACAAACACACACAAACACACACAAACACACACAAAACACACACACACACAAACACACACACAAACACACACACACACACACACACACAACACAAACACACACACACACACACACACACACAAACACACACACACATATACACACACATCAAAGCACTCAAGCACATGACTCTCGCGCACGCACGGACACACACCACACATACACTACACACGCGCGCATACGCACACGCACACACACATAAACATACACACACACACACACTACACCATACACACGCCTCGCACATACATACACAAACCAAACACTACACACTAAACCACACACCATACAATACACAACACACTCCACACACCACTCACTCATACACCACACCACATACGACACACCGCACACTACACACCACATACCACATACCCCATACCACGTACCATATACCACATACCACATACCACATACCACATACCACATACCACATACCACATACCACATACCACATCCGACATACGACATACGACATACGACATACGACATACGAATACGACATACGACATACGATACGACTACGACATACGACATACGACATACGACATACGACATACGACATACGACATACGACATACGACATACGACATACGACATACGACATACGACATACGACATACGACATACGACATACGACATACGACATACGACATACGACATACGACATACGACATACGACATACGACATACGACATACGACATACGACATACCACATACCACATACCACATACCACATACCACATACCACATACCACATACCACATACCACATACCACATACCACATATCACACACCACATACCACATACCACATACCACATACCATACACCACACACGACACACGACACTCGACACACGACACGCCACACACCACACACCACGTACCATACACTACACGTTACAAGCGTATTACAGAACGATTTATCGTCAACACTTAACATTAAGAAATAAACTCAATTTTTTACGAAAGTCCCATGTATGCAAAATCTCTTTCAGTAAAATTGAATAAATTTTCATGCTATCATAAGTAAAATTTTCCATCGTGCTATTCTAACTCATTAATCTTATTAAAATACATACATTTCCATTCCATATTTTACTGCTGTATTCAATATCATTAATTCGCTCACTCTACCTGTTTATAACAGGTTTGAACCTCCATTCCTGAAAGTAAGTTAGAGACACAGTGGCAGGCATTAACCTCTATATGGGCTTTACTAAAATATTATGAATCATTCAAATGTAATTATTTCAATTCATAATCTCTTTATTACAACATTTAAGTATTCTTATATATGGCATTCGTCGCTTTATTCATAAATTCCAGTGACGTAAACGTACAAGGTATAATCAAAAAAATAATTCGCTCTTACTAACACACATCCATTTTAATTGAAAATCGTATGTAGCAAATTTTATAGCTGGAGTGTTAGATATTTTATCTGTCGTACACACTATAAAACGCTAACCACGCCCGGTGCATCAAAATAATCTCACAATGTGTTTAATACCGTTTTGACCTGTGGTAGCGTTTGAGAAAATTATATTAGTTACGAGTGAATTTTTAAATACTAAGTGACAAAAAATTGTTTTGTAAAATATCATAACATTTTATGTCAGTGACATTTATTATCGAATTTGAGTTTTATTTAAGAGTAAGTGTGAATTTTGAACAAGAACACCACATAAGGGAAAATAGGTAACCCCGGTGTTTCGGACGGGACCGATTCCTGTGGGAAAGATCCTCTCCATACAGCTTCGTTTTGTATTGCGCGAACCGACCGATTTTAGGAACGTTATGCACATTTGTAAGATATGGGTGACTTGGTAAACTTTCAATTCAATAAAAAAGCGAATGATTCACATATTAACAACTAAAACACTTACAATTCGATACGGGCTTTACATGCAGCCACTGCCCCTGCTACTCGCGCTGCCCACTGTCCTTCCCTGAATAATTCAACGGCAGCCTTTGAAGCAAGTGACTGTTTACATACAGCTTCCGTGCCGCATTTATTCTACAGCAATTAATGGAGGACGTAAAAATTGCCGCGGCGATAGCACAATCTGTTTTGAATTTGCAAAATTATATTAATGTTTTAAAAAGAAATGTGATAGAAAAAAAACGTCGACGTCGAAAAAGGAGATTTTTTTTGTGATCTTTATGTGAAGATCCCATAATAATCTTCACAGTTGCATACAGCTCTGAAAACTTTAGTACTTGGTCATTGCTCCACTCAATCATGGTTAAAATGTTTTTAACTCGAATAATTAACCAAACAACAAACAAATAAGTTTCTCTTCGTGCACGTGTAGCAACTGAAAGACAGGACAGCGGGCAGCATATAAACAGGCGCTGTCGCTCGTGCAGCCAGTCCTTTGACTTCCGTTCAAAAGACTTCCACTGAAGGCAGCGTGCGACAGCGGCAGTGGCATGAGCGATGGCAGCGCGAGCGAGGTATTTACATACTCGCGCTGCCCAATTCTCTGCTCACTGCCGCGGAAGTGAGCTTGCATGTAAAAGTGTTAGACTTGTAAACAATGCAATAATTCAAAATTTTGATTATTCACATATTTTAGGAATACGGCCTACATGATAAAGAAAATTCTATAATAATTAAGTGTTGCAGAATTTCAGGAGTAAAGAAAAATATGTAATTGAAATACATTTTCTGAAACTTAAAATTTTCTTAATTAAATTGCTGTTTCTGTGAAAATTTATTATTAATTATTTATTAACGATTTCTTAGACTTTCCATCGTTTTTATAAAGATATCTTTCAAAGATACTACTGGAAACACAATTTTTAAATTTTATAAAACTGTATTAAAAAAATAGCAATTTTCACAAAACTTTTATGCAAACCAGCCGTACAGAAACAGAAAATTTTATAAGAAACTTCTTGATTTAATGAAAGTTTTCCCGCTTCTGATTAAACCTACAATCAATAGGTTACAAATGATAGAAAACCCATTTTAATCAACTCATTCGAAACTTTCGAATTTCACAAGAAATCATACTCAATTACATGTTTACAATTATAGTAATCATGAGAATGTATCACGTGGTGATCAGAAGCGCAAAATCGAACTGTTCGCGCACCACAAAATGGGTAGAGGATGACGAGAAAATCCCATAACAACGTTCTCCTAAGTCTGAGGTCGGAAGTTAGTTCTCTTTATGTAGCCTTCCTGGTTTTAAAGCAATTTTTCAGAGTCTTGATACCTTACTAACGACTCACGACCGTGAGGGTTTTCCATTAAGAGATGTCATTTTAAATTACTGTCAAACATATAGATGTTGATTTTTTACAGTTGTGAGGAAATGGAAGGAGATACGCTTTAACAAAGAAAAAAATAGTCAAAATGCACTAAATATGTGGTGAACATTTCGCAGAGGCAGTTCTTAGAGTTCGTGGTGTATTTTGTCGTAATGAGGCACCGTCGCAAACAGCAATTGTGAAGCTAATCACGAAATTTGAGCAACGTGGTCAAGTTAGTGAAGTTAAGTTTTCAGTTCCAAGACGTTCACAGCAGTTACATATTTCATGAACTAGTTTACATCGCATTATACATAAGGATCTGCACCTGCATGCATTTAAAGTGCAGTTAACTTAAGAATTGAAGCCGACAGACTACGTACAACGCGGTACTTTTGTTCAATGACCATTAAAAATGCAGGAAGATATTCCTGATTTTCTCAGCAATGTCATCCTGAGCGACGAAGCCCTTTTCCATTTAATTGGATTCGTAAATAAACACAATTGTCGAATATGGAGCTTCGAAACCCTAGAATAATTGTTGAGAAACCTCTATATCCACAACGAGTTACAGTTTGGTGTGGGCTGGTGGTGTGATCGGGCCATTTTGTTTTCGAGAAGCAGTAACAGTCAATGTGCAGCGTTACCTTACAATGCTTACATACTTTTTGTGGCCAATATTGTGCGAGATGGTTCTAGGCGATGTTTATTTTCCACAGGACGGCTCTACAAGCCACACAAGCGGAGAAGAAATAGCAGTATTGCGTCAACGATTTCCCGGACGTGTTATTTCGCGAAGGAGAGACATCAATTGGCCGCCTAGGTTTAACACCGCTAAACTTATACCTGTGGGCTACGTCAAAGATAAAGTTTACGTCAATAATCCTCTAACAATTGAACCGTGCAAGAATATTGTTCGGCCTGTTGTCGAAATAGACCAGCAAATACGTGGCAGTGTGATACAGAACTTCTTCAAAAGAATGGACATTCGTAACCGTTGCCATGGTGGTCATTTAATGGGTATCATATTCCATAGTTAATCGGAGAGTCTCTATGTGAAATTAAAATGAAAATTTAATTACGTTCTTAGTAAGAAATGTATTTTTTAATAAATTTAAAATGAGACCTCTTAATGGAAAACACTATATATCTAAATACTGTTCATCATGCAAAAACGATCGTATTGTTACCAAAAAAAGCTAGACAAAATGAAACCAAAAATCTATGTCTACTATTGAAGAAGAATAAATTCAAATAATATTTTGTATCAATTGTTATACAAGGTGTGACAGAATAACTATTCATCATTTTCAGAAGTGATAAGAGGGCTCTAAAATAAACATCTTTTATTAGTATAGTGCCCGGAAATTTCTCGGTGTCAAGATAAACTAGACATCTTTAAAAACAACTTCAATTACAACGGGAAAGAGCAGTTACTTACTAAATTGAAGTAGTTAAGGATCATTTCATTAGAAACAATACTGTATCAAACTTTATAAAAATTGTTCGAAGTTACGATCACCATTTTCGATACACAAGTTGTGTAAAATTCTTCGAAATAGCTTTGTACGTTCACGGATATCATCAAACGCTAGATTAACTCCAGCTACTAACTCGTCTTCTGTATTAACAAGTGTCTCATAAACTAATGATTTAAGATGACCGCAAACACAAAAATCAAGTGAAGTCCTTTCTGGTGAACTTGCAGGCCGATAAATCGGCCCGAAATTGTACATTTAGATAATTTCAGCAATTTAATCCAAAGTGTACTGGTGCACCACCATAAAGCAATATTTCTTCGAATATTAAGTTGGAGTGTTTGATGCAAATATGGTAGAGTATGTTCTAACTAACCGTGCAGGCAGTCAATATGGCCCCACTACATAATTGTCAACACTCTCAGCCCAAATATTAACAGAAAACTTCCATTGATGATGTAACCTATGAACGGCGTAAGGATTTTCTTCGCTCCAAATGTGGCTATTGTGCGTACTATACTCTAATACACTCCTAAGAAATCTTGCTTCGTAGTAGCATGCGGCAAATTTACTTGGGATAATCAAAGATCCACAAAGTCAACAGTACGACTGGCCACCGAATTCATTTTCTTTATTAGGAACTCACAAGTATCTCGAATATGCTGATCCAATCTTGAAAATCATGTGTCACAGGGAACGTAACGCTGAGAATGCTGCTCGGCATAAATTTGTCTTGCTTCATTTGCATTACCGTAAGCTACTCCGTAGGCAAAATGCATGTCTGCTAATTCGATATTTGTAAAATAATGCATTGTTAATCAAACACTAATTTATCTAATAAAGACTAATTTGTGACACGTAAAACGACAAACTCACTTGTCTAATAAAGAATAATTTATGGCTCGCGTGAAATGACAACTACGAAAATAGTTGTTTTTCAAGTATTGCTTTACTTTCCCGGGAAGGGGATGTATTGTATACCGCCGCGGAAATCCTGGGGGGGACAGCCGATTTATTTCATTTAATACGATACTGAAGAATTTCCGGACACTAGTGTGTTTATTTAAGTGTCCTCTTCATTTCTGAAAATTAGGAATAGTTATTCTGTGACACCCTGTATATTATATAATATAAAATTGATTTAAAACAATGACCTTAAAAACTTAAATTTTACATTTCTACAATTTAAGACAATTCAATTATGGCAAATTAAATAGTTACACCTACTTTAAAAAAATATATAAAATTTACTCAATAATGTATGTGAAAAAGAGCGGTTTTAAATCTTGTTAGGGTCATGTCAAAGTAAAATGAAAATATCCTACATTATAGTGTTAACCAAACCGGTTATAAAAAAAAGTAATTATTATACTTCAAAGGAATTAATGACATTAAACAATTAATTACTTAGCCATGTATTACGTGCTAGTTCCTCTTTGAAGCATAGAATTATTAAAGAAACTGATTTCCGAAAATATTTGTGCAGCATGGAAGGTCATGAAATGGTAAATGATAGCATATCCTTCCTGCAACACAATACTCTTAATTGACTCATTAATAATTTGTGGTAATTCGGTATAAAATGTATGAACTCGAAGGCTAAGGTTGTCACATCTAGCCCAAAAAATAAATTAGTTCCCACCCATTGACACAGGCATCTATAACAAGTACTTCAACAGTTAAAATTAAAATTTCATTCAATAAATTGACTTTTTAAAAGCTTAGTCGCATTTTGCTCTCTTTTACTAGACTGATTTTCCTATTATTTATTAACTATTAATGAACAACCTTAATATACAATAATATGCATAAAATGAAAGTTATTTGATTGCATTTAGTTGTTCATTCGAATTTTTCACATTTTCATACAATGGTATGTGAAAATATTTTGAGTCTATTTGCTTTGCATACATACATCCATTTATTTTTCTACATTAAAAATTGTGAAATGTTCTAAAACGTCGTCAAGTATAATTGCTCTAATAAAATCTTTCCAATAGCGAACACTGATAAATCAGACGTCCTTGTTTGAGAATAAGTATTTCTAATGTATGTTTTCACTCTTTTTGCGGTAGAAAAAGGCATTTCTTTAAAGCAATTGGTAGCTAGGTAGTATTTGCATGACCACATCAATGTTAGGAAAAGTAAAAACAGAGTTATTTTCACGTATAATTGTTAAGATGTTTTGACGTTACACACTTGAGGATCTTTTTTAAAGTCAAAGGAATTCATAAAACAACGGATTGAATGTATTCTTTACCAAAACTATTAAATAATCACCTAAATCATAACAAACAAAATACACCCTAGTGCCATACAAAAATTAAGAAACACCGAACACGTTTCAATAGCTAAGCTATGATCATCAGCGATCGACTGGGACGAACTTTTTTTTGATAGTTTATTTGCGTATAGATTATTTGCTTTCTTATTTGCTTACTTTGTGTATTCTTCTTTCCGCAGGCAGTTAAGGGGTCTTATCCCTCTTCAGCCCTGGCACTTCTTGTTTTTGGGTGTTTTAGTGTTTTAATTGTTTATGGTTTCAATATTGTCGTATCTTTTGTGTGGTACAAAAAAAGAAAAAAAAAGTTTTATTACTTTATTATATTTAATTTGCTTCATTAACTCTTAATGTATGTATTGGTGTGGTATTGCGTGTTTGGGAGTTGGCCATTTTCGTGAACGGTGGTCGTCATCGTTGTAGCAGGGGGGCAGGGTTTAGCGAGCTAGGTAAGGGATGGCGTCTAGGGTTCTGTCGAAGTCGTCTGGTAAGTCGTCTAGTAGTTGTGTCAGTAGTGCAGGTAGGCGTTTCAGTTTTCTTTTAGGTTTTCTGGGGTTGTATAGTCGTCAGTTGTTGGTGTAGGAGCTTTGAAGTATGTTTTTGGTGGCAGTTGTGTCGCCGTGTACTCTACGGTTTGTGTATTTTGTTTAAGTCTATGTGTGATGGGTTGTATGTTTGCTGTTTCTATTGTCATGGCGTTGGGGTATCTAGTCTAGTCTGTGGATGTTGTTTCGTAGTATGTTTCGTTCACAGGCGGCGATGGATTTTAGGTTATTGGTTTTGAGGGTGGCGTACGGTAATCTATTAGTGATCTTATATATTTTTTGTATGTGTGTTATAAGGTTTTGGGGTGGTAGCCTCTGTCCTGTCCTCGTAGTGCTTTCAACATGTTTGCGCTGTTAGGCTTCCTGTTGAGAGTCTTTTTGGGGTCTTGGTGCCAGTTCAGTATTTTAGAGAGGGTAAGTCCTAGGTATACTATGGTGTCTGGGGTTTTAGCTGTACGTCTCTTATTTGTAAGTTGATGTTATCTGTGGATAGTCGAGGCTGTCTTGTAAGGTTGGGATGTGGGAATAGTACTGTTTGACTTTTGTTGGGGTTGGTGATCCTCCACTGGTTGGCCCAGTTCGAAAATTGTTGTATTTGTTGTCTGATTAGTCTATTTGCGGTCTCACTTTTCCCTGTGTAGGTAAATTGTTCGAATTCAATTGTTCGAAATCAATTGTTCGAAATCAGTTGTTCGCAAATCAATTGTTCGAAAATCAATCGTTCGAAAATCAATTATTCGAAACTCAGTTGTTCGAAAAATATATACGTTTCAACTAGCGAGGACAAAGAGAATAATTTAAATCTATTTTTCATTTATAAAACAAAATATATGATAATTTATTCATAAATTCTGAAAATAATTAAAAAATTTAAATTTTGTAGAACAAAATATATGACAAAATGTATGATAATTTATTCACAAATTCTAAAAATAATTAAAAAATTTAAATTTATAAAACAAAATATATGATAATTTATTCACAAATTCTAAGAATAATTAATAAATTTAAATGACAGGCATTCCACAAAATGTTAATAGACGTTTCCTGGAAAAAACGAAGTTTATAATAATTGCCCTTATTGTTATAAATATATTAAGAAATATTTAATAGTTAATCCTTTAAGAGATTCTTTTCTTACTCAATGTAAAATTGTTTATAATTGGAGATACACGTAAATCTTTATTGTTATCATTATAATTAGAAAGGATAATTAGAAAGGTTTACATTAAGCTTAATTAAGATGTCATTATTTTGTTGTTTCTTTACTATTATATTAATCGTATAAATACAAGAAGCGAAAGTAGTTTCGACGACTAAGATATTTCCACTGTGTATTTTTTTTATTGTTAAAATGTAGTTTGTTTCAAGTGAAAAAGGAAATCTCAAGCTAGTATTTAATGGTTTTATGTTTGTCAAAGATAAACAAATCGACACCAAAATTTACTGGAAATGTGAACTTCTCCATTCAAAGAAATGTAAGTGCAGAATTACTACGGAGGGAGATAGTATCCAGAAAGAACCTGGTGAACAAAAGTCATGGTGGAGACGCTGCACCACTTGACCTCTCTAAATTTCTGGACAAAGTACGTGACTCTGCCAAAAAACACACAAAATACTACCTAATGCATAATTTCTACACACTCAGTAGAACTCAATAGTTGCTCAATTGGACGTTTGCCAGAAATCCACAATATAAGAACCATCCGAAACATTAGACGGAGAAACGATAGTGCACCTGCTCTTCCTCACTCCAGACGTGAAATTATATTTCCAAACGCGTACAAAAAAACCATAAACGGAGATGCTTTTCTTCAATTTGGTTCTGGGGCGACCGATTCCCGAATTTTAATTTTTGGAACACAGCAGTCTTTTAAGCTTCTGGAAAAATCAGATCACTGGTTTATGGAGGGAACTTTTAAAACAGTGCCTCATTTGCTTCGACAATTATACACTCTACATGAATTAAATGATAATTACGCCATTCCGCTATTGTTTGCGCTTCTTCCATCTAAGGCAGAATGTGCCTACATAAAATTTCTTCAAAAGGTGAAAAACCTTTGTCCGTCAGCTCCACCAACTACAGTGATGATAGATTTTGAAAAGACTATGATAAACGCAGTGTCGAAAACCTTTTCAGAAGCCAGAATAAGAGGATGTTTTTTTCATCTCAGTCAGTGTGTATATAGAAAAATCCAATCTACTGACTTGCAACATCAGTACGACAACGATGCAGAATTTTCTTTAAAAATAAGGATGCTAAATGCACTAGCGTTTATTCCAGTAGAATTTGTAGAAAATGCATTCAACCAATTATACGATATAGGTCTAATTCCAGAAGAAGCTCAGCCGGTCGTAGACTATTTCGAAGATACATGGATAGGCCGTCCTGATAGAAGAAATAGGCGAAGAGCTCCTACATTTCCTCATATTATATGGTACTGTTTCGATAGCGCTATGGCAGGGTTACCTAAAACTAATAACGCTCTAGAGGGTCGGCACAGAAGTTTTGAAAACCAAATATCAACTAGCCATCCAAGTATCTGGAAATTTGTTGATGCCATCAAAAGAGAACATTCTCTAAATGAGTTAAAGATCGAACACTATACCGCAGGAGTGCCTCCATCAACTCCAAAGAAAAAGTATACGGATTGTGCTCAAAGAATATTAAATATTATAGAAACTTTGGATGAAACCACTATTACAGATTATATTAGAGGAACAGCACATATTTTAAGTTACTAATTAAATTTAATCTTAAGAAATGAAAACAAAAAAAAACAAAAAAAAGATCTAAACACGCCAGCCTTGCGCTGACAGTCCTAAGCCTGTATAAAGTGTGAAGGGAACTTCTTTATTTATTAAGAATATTGTAAATACTACAATGTACAAACTTAAGATCTTTGGATCAAGTATTCCTGTTCGAACAATAATTGACTTTCGAACAATTGAGTTTCGAACAATTAATTTTCGAATAATTGCTTTTTCAAACAATTGATTTTCGGACAACTGCTAGGGTTTTGTGTATCAGTCCGGCGTGCCAGTCTTTGTCAAATGCCTGTTTGAGATGCCCATGCTGGGGTATTGGTTTATATGAGGAGTGTTGTGCGGGGTCCGAACGTGGTTTGATCTACATGACTGTGTGAGCGGATTTCCATTCCGTTGGGAAATATGATAGTGATAGGCATTGGTTAAATATTTTGGTAAGTTGTGTAATGGGGTTTGATAGTAGGTTTCATAGTATGTGTCGGTTGGCCGCCTTGTCCAGGGGCTGAGTTTCTGCCTTTGAAGGGTATGTCAAGTACGGCGTCTGGGGATATCGCATTGAGGAATTAGTCTTCTTACGTTAGGATGTACGGGGCATCGTTTTGCTGTCTGAGGTCGTCAAGTTTTTTTTGAGTTCGTTATCGAACAACGGGTCGTCCGGAGTAGAGAAGGTGTCCTGGAGATGTAGGCTAAATAGGTCAGCCTTCTCCTGATCGGTGGTAATGATGTCACCTTGAGAGCCAGTAGGTGGGAACATGTTGTTTTTTGTTAGGTAAGAACTTTGAACTGAAACAGTACCAGAAGTTAGGGCCGTCTCGATAATCGAAGTTAGAGGTTATCTGCATCCAGTTCTCTTGTATGACGCGATTTGTTGCTAGTCGGTTGTGAGCGTTGAGTCTATTGTATTCTGTTGTGAGAGCTGGGTCTCTGTATCTTATGAATGGTCTGTATATCCGTCTTTTCTGTTTGATCATGGTTAGTATATGGGGAGGAAGTGGTTTTCTGTTGATGCCAATGGTTTTTGTCGGTATTTCCGTGTTTGTTGCGTCGGTTATGAGGTACGTATGTTCTCGTATTCTTTGTCTATGTTCTGTGGTGAGTCAAGTGGCATTGGATAGGCTGTTGGTGATGTGTTCGTTAAATAGGTCCCAGTTTGCGTTTTTGAAGTCCCGTCTTGTGATTGCGGTTGGGGTAGGTGGAGGATCCTAATGTAGTCTTGATAAGAAGTGGGAGGTGATCTGATGTTATTGTTGTTCCTAAGTGGCATTGGTTGTTGAAATATTGGTTTACTGGTTCGAAGCATATGACATGATCTATGATGGAGATTCCTTGGTGACCGAAGAATGTAGGTATGGTGTTTTCTTCTCGCCAGAGGGGCAATCAGAGATTAGTGGCTAATATGTTCACGTTAGGGTTGGTTAATATGTCACCGAATTGGATGTGTCTAGCGTGGAGATCACCTAATAGTACAGCGTTAGGGAGGTCTGAAATGTATTCTAATAAGTCAACTGAAAGTGTGGGTGGTAGTGGGAGATGGCTACTATTGGGGTGGCTGGTAAGCACACCGTGGCTGCAACGCACTCTAGATGATGCAGGTGCTGTGATAGTGTATAACTGGTTGTTGGATATCTAATATGGACTGGGAGAGCTGTACCTCGGGTTCCTCTGTTTTGATTATTGTTAAGGAATGTGTGGTATTGGGAGATGTTAAGTATACCTCGTCTGGGTAATTCTGTTTCGCTTATGGCGAGTATTTGGATTTTGTCATTATTTAGAAGATTCATCAGTAATGGGCGTTTACGTCGAACGCCCCTTACGTTAACTGTTCCAATTGTCACGCCAGTATACTTGTGGGTTAGGTATGGAATGAGATAGTATTCGTGGGTTTGTTTATAGACAGAGGATAGGGGTTGAGAACGCGACTCGTGTACCCATCCAGGCAGAATACACTCGTCGGTTCAAGAATTCCGATGCTGTCCGGTCGACCAGTTTCAAGATTCACTCGCGCTTATCGGGAAAGATCGACACGAGAGTAAAGGAGATCACTTCTAGAGGTGCAGAGAATGTGTTCGTCGATTTCGAGGGCGGTGATGTTACAGGCTTTGAAAGGTGAAGAGAGTATCTCTCGCCGCTGCTCACAGTTGAAACTGAAAGTTGCGTGAGAGCCACCGCAGTTGTTACACTTTGGCGTGGAAAAAGATGGGAATTATACTGTTCGAGGATGGGGCACTCTACTGCTTGGTGGCCCAGCGGCATACAGATGTAACAGTATTTAGGGAAGTTTTAGGAATGTGGGGTGGCTCGCAGAAGTAGTGTCTGGAGAACATCCAGACTCCACGTGCTATCAGGCAATCGAGGGAGGTTTTGGAGTCGGTGAGAATGCGAATTAGGCATGTTTAGCGATTTGTGGTTCTAGAGATGATCCGGATGGCCCGGGTTACATGCGGAAGGTCTATGGCCTGGATGATCTCTGAGATGGATATACCTTGGTCAACCCCGCGGATGACACAAGAGAAGGAGATGGATTTGGGGTTAGCGGTTGAGGGAAGGTCTGGGTCCAGAGAGTTGTCGGAGCGTACTGGATGGGGTTCCAAAGAGGTGTTGGATTTTCGTTTGGGTTTCGTTAACGGGGAGGGAAACAGTAGTTACGAAGAGAGCGGTATGGTTGTGGTTAAACTTCAGTTCAGACCACGGTAGGTTGAGGAGAACAAGGGATTGGTAGAGTTGTTTTTGGGTTTTGATGTTGGTAGGGACATTGCGGATGCAATATTTAGGGGTAGGCTTAGCAGTAGAGGTAGAGTAAGTGGAAGAGGTGTAGGATGAGGATGAGGTGGTCCGGGGGCGGGATACGGTGGGTGCTTGGTGGGTAAGGGTTGTCGGGGTTTGAGTGATTATTATCGTTGCAGTATTCAGTGCGGTTACGGTGGCGTACGTAGTCGGTCGTGTCGGTGCCGGGGTTAGGTGAGGGAGCGAGGTGTTTTCCATGTTTAACCATGGTTGTTAGTAGAGATTTGGATAGAGTTGGGGACAATTTTATGTTGTTGGGAAGAGCGAACTCTCACCGGGGTGCAGCCTCATATCCCGCCGGGTAAAGGTTTGGAAGTTGAGAGTGCGTAGAAGGAATGGAGGGCGGTCTTGTTATTAAGTTCAATAAACAACACAGTTTTAATATATTTTCATTGCAAGTACCTTTGTGTTTTCCTCTTCTTCGCGGTGCCCAATCTTGTGTTGGTCTCCGGCTTTTTTTTTGTTTATCGTTTCTTAATCTTTTGATGTCTGCTTAGCAGTGACAACTGTCTTTTTTGAAACGGTGAAGTTCTCGAAGACCTGTCGACGACTGATGACGGTGAAGGTGAAAATTAAGTTGATTTACTGCTCGCACTCGCGTTCATCTCTGTTCACACGTTTAACAAAGAGTGGGACGAACTAAAGAAATTTCTCATATATATATATATATATATATATATATATATATATATATATATATATATATACATATACCATCAGCTTATCTGGTGAAACTGAAAGTGAAAGTAATGAGAGTTTAATGAGTTCTAAGATAGCATAAAGGTCCTTGATCGTCATTATTCATTAGAATATGTTTGTTTTTGAAGATCTCTAAACTTTCATAGCAATCAAGTTAGTGCTTATTACTAACATGTTTGATTAAAGATATCTTGTCTATTACATGATTATGAGCTAAATATTCTTTAAAGCGAATTTTGCAATTAATTTTATAAATTCCCGATCTATCTTGCTTATCCAGTTGATCTGTTGGATTGCCTAAAACAGTTTGCAAACTATTATCTGAAACAGTGACTGTTTTTAAATTAATTTTGGAAAAATATTTAGAGAGACCTTTTGTATAAGCAGGATAGTTTGGTAGTTTTACACACTTTGTTTCTATTTGTTCTCTAGTGTATATATATATATATATATATATATATTAGAAATTTCTTTAGTTCGCCCCAGTCGATCACTGATGATGTGATGGCTTAGCTATTGAAACGCGTTTGGTGTTTTTTAATTTTTGTGTGGTAGTTTGGTGGATTTTGTTTGTTACAGGTCCTGCCACAGTTCCAGTGTTCGAGAGTTTTCAAATCTAGATCATCCAAATTAATATTTCTTACGATTCCAGCTTGAACAATTTCTTCAGTGAAGGTATTCTCACAGGCGTGACGCTCATTAGAATATCATGAAAAGTGCTTAATACCGACTTATCTCAGTTGTAGGGTCGTGGTACTTACTTTAAAAGAGAGCTCATTACACTCAATAAAATCAAAAATTAGTAATACAATGTCACTGAAGCGTCACCCGACTTCAAATTTTTAAAATAATAACGTCATGAACTAGATCTAATAGTTAGCATAATTCATGCAAACTGATCACTCACAAATTAAAAATATACTCGACCAACTTACACATTCGACAAAAACTCCTCACTTTCATTATTCTAGCTATGCTATCGCTCACCTTAGTTTTGGCTCAACCTGTAAACTGACTTCAAAATCACTACTATAATTTCGTCACTAATCGCTCTCTTAATTTGCAAAATAAGCTCACTTTCAACCTTTAATTGTTTTAATAACATCTTAAACTTCGTTACTTCATTTGCATACATCATGTATACGTACACTTTCTTACGTGTAGATGGAAATCTATGTGTTGTAAACAAATAACTAGTAATTCCATCGCACTAACTTCATCAACATTATTTGTTAGTTTTTAATAATTATGAAATGCGAAAAAAATATACTCATTTATACACTTGTTCTAATCTTCAACCATACTTACATAATAGTACAATAATTACTATATACAATAGTAATAATTATTATATTATATTATATTATATTGATCCTTCCTGGGGACACACTTGTAGTTTGCGGTAGTGTTTGTGGTGGTGAAACGGGCGCGGGAGCGTCAGGTTATTTTGATGGACCTGGGCTGCAACTGTCGTCTACGATGGATCAGAGCTGAGAAGATGATTCTCGACTGTTAACGAAAAGAGAGACGAATTTAGAAATGATGAAAGTTTTTATTGTAATTGGTTTTCTAACCTGGCATTTATATCATCTTTTTCTCATGAACTTTCAACGGATTGCTGAGATGGCTGCCCTTGTTTCTATACCAATTCTATAAACTTTAACGGATGGCGATTTTTTAGATAGGAACGTAAATCGGAGGTGTTTCCTTTTGTCAAGATGTTTTTTCTACATATATTACATTCTATTATATTCATGTCCCTTTTGAAGTAATCCCAAATAACATATTAAATACTGTTAAAAAATATTTTCTTAGTTATGGGTACAACGGACGTTATATAAAAAATCTTAAAAGGTCGTAACTTTTTAATTGGGAAGCAAATGAGTGACAAAGACGAATTCTTTATTAAATAGGATTTTAGGAAAGTGTGTAAAACGTATTCCGTTATTTACAAAACATGTTTTTCTTTCCAGTACAGCCGGGGGGTACTGCTTTATTTCGGTGTTTATTAAAATAGCAAAAAAACATGTTGAACTGTCGCTACAGACTCACTAGTAGTACCGGGGCACTGTAAATTTCACTTGTTATATATGCCCACGTGTTGGTCGTATTTTTGTCAGCCATTTTTCTTGTCGGTCATTTTTTTTGTCGGCTCTTGTTAATAGACAATAGAAGTTGATCATGCACGGCTCTCTTTCCTCTCTCTCGTTTATCCATTCTCTCTCGGCTCTTTTCCAAACAAATCAATCAATCCGATCAATCTCAATCAATCAACTAAGCCCATCTCAATAAAACCAGATCATATCTTACAGTTTGGGGAAGCCAGTTTACAATTCAAAAATACTGATTTGGGTTAATTAATTACAGCTTGCTTGCTCAAAATAGCCACAGTTCAAAATACCAAACTGCTATAACGGAAATAAATGACAAAAGGTTTCAACGGTTTATTATATGCGTCTGTGTCTGTGTCTGAGTCTGTCTCTCTGTGTCTGTGTCCGTGTCCGTGTCCGTGTCCGTGTCCGTGTCCGTGTCCGTGTCGGTGTCGGTGTGTGTCTTGTGTCCGTGTCTGAGTTTGTGTCTGTGTCTGTGTCTGTGTGTGTCTGTACCTGCCTCTGCGCCTGCGCCTGTGTCTGTGTCTGTGTATGTGTATGTGTCTGCGTCTGCGTCTACGTGTGCGTCTGCGTCTGCGTGTGCGTCTACGTCTGCATCTGCGTCTGCGTCTGCGTTTTCGTCTGCGTGTGCGTCTGCGTCTGCGTCTGCGTCTGCGTCTGCGTCTGGGTCTGCGTCAGCGTAAGCATCTGCGTCTGCGTCTGCGTCTGCGTTTGCGTCTGCGTTTGCGTCTGCGTCTGCGCCTGCGTCTGCGTCTGCGTCTGCGTCTGCGTCTGCTTCTGCCTCTGCCTCTGCGTCTGCGTCTGCGTCTGCGTCTGCGTGTGTGCCTGTCTGTGCCTGTGTCTGTCTGTGCCTGTGCCTGTGCCTGTGTCTGTGCCTGTGCCTGTGCTTGTGCCTGTGCCTGTGCCTGTGCCTGCGTCTGTGCATGTGCCTGCGTCTGTGCATGTGCCTGTGCCTGTGCCTGTACCTGTGCCTGTATCTGTGCCTGTGCCTGTGTCCGTGTCTGTCTGTGCCTGTGCCTGTGCGTGTGTCTGTGCCTGTGCCTGTACCTGTGCCTATGCCTGTGCCTGTGCCTGTGCCTGTGCCTGTGCCTGTGCCTGTGCCTGTGCCTGTGCCTGTGCCTGTGCCTGTGCCTGTGCCTGTGTCTGTGCCTGTGTCTGTGTATGTGTCTGTGTCTGTCTGCGTCTGTATCTGTGTCAGTGTCTGCGTCTGTGTCTGTGTCTGTGTCTGTCTGTGTCTGTATCTGTGTCTGTGTCTGTGTCTGTGTCCGTGTCTGTGTCTGTGTCTGTGTCTGTCTGTGCCTGTGCCTGTGTCTGTGCCTGTGCCTGTGCCTGTGCCCGTACCTGTGCCTATGCCTGTGCCTATGCCTGTGCCTGTGCCTGTATCTGTGTCTGTGTCTGTGTCTGTGTCTGTGTCTGCGTCTGCGTCTGCGTCTGCGTCTGTGTCTGTGTCTGTGTCTGTGTCTGTGTCTGTGTGTCTGTGTCTGTGTCTGTGTCTGTGTCTGTGTCTGTGTCTGTGTCTGTGTCTGTGTCTGTGTGTCTGTGTCTGTGTCTGAGTCTGTGTCTGCGTCTGCGTCTACGTGTACGCCTGCGTCTGCGTGTGCGTCTACGTCTGCGTCTGCGTCTGCGTCTGCGTTTTCGTCTGCGTGTGCGTCTGCGTCTGCGTCTGCGTCTGCGCCTGCGTCTGCGTCTGCGTCTGCGTCTGGGTCTGCGTCAGCGTAAGCATCTGCGTCTGCGTCTGCGTCTGCGTTTGCGTCTGCGTCTGCGCCTGCGTCTGCGTCTGCGTCTGCGTCTGCGTCTGCTTCTGCCTCTGCCTCTGCGTCTGCGTCTGCGTCTGCGTCTGCGTCTGCGTCTGCGTGTGTGCCTGTCTGTGCCTGTGTCTGTCTGTGCCTGTGCCTGTGCCTGTGTCTGTGCCTGTGCCTGTGCTTGTGCCTGTGCCTGTGCCTGTGCCTGCGTCTGTGCATGTGCCTGTGCCTGCGTCTGTGCATGTGCCTGCGTCTGTGCATGTGCCTGTGCCTGTGCCTGTGCCTGTACCTGTGCCTGTATCTGTGCCTGTGCCTGTGTCCGTGTCTGTCTGTGCCTGTGCCTGTGCGTGTGTCTGTGCCTGTGCCTGTACCTGTGCCTATGCCTGTGCCTGTGCCTGTGCCTGTGCCTGTGCCTGTGCCTATGCCATGCCTGTACATGTGTCTGTGCATGTGCCTGCGCCTGTGCCTGTGCCTGTGTCTGTGTATGTGTCTGTGTCTGTCTGCGTCTGTGTCAGTGTCTGCGTCTGTGTCTGTGTCTGTGTCTGTCTGTGTCTGAATCTGTCTCTTTGTCTGTGTCTGTCTCTGTGTCTGTGTCTGTGTCTGTGTCTGTCTGTGTCTGTGCCTGTGCCTGTGCCTGTGCCCGTACCTGTGCCCGTACCTGTGCCTATGCCTGTGCCTGTGCCTATGCCTGTGCCTGTGCCTGTGCCTGTATCTGTGTCTGTGTCTGTGTCTGTGTCTGCGTCTGCGTCTGCGTCTGCGTCTGTGTCTGTGTCTGTGTCTGTGTCTGTGTCTGTGTCTGTGTCTGTGTCTGTGTCTGTGTCTGTGTCTGTGTCTGTGTCTGTGTCTGTGTGTCTGTGTCTGTGTCTGTGTCTGTGTCTGTGTCTGTGTCTGTGTCTGTGTCTGTGTCTGTGTCTGTGTCTGTGTCTGTGTCTGTGTCTGTGTCTGTGTCTGTGTCTGTGTCTGTGTCTGTGTCTGTGTCTGTGTCTGTGTCTGTGTCTGTGCCTGTACCTGTGCCTGTGCCTGTACCTGTACCTGTGCCTGTGCCTGTGCCTGTGCCTGTGCCTGTGCCTGTGCCTGTACCTGTGCCTGTGCCTGTGTGTGTCTGTCTGTGCCTGTTCCTGCGCATGTGCCTGTGCCTGTGCCTGTTCATGTGCCTTTGCCTGTGCCTGTACCTGTGCCTGTGCCTGTGCCTGTGCCTGTGCCTGTGCCTGTGCCTGTGCCTGTGCATGTGCCTGTGTCTGTGCCTGTGCCTGTGCCTATGCCTGTGCCTGTGCCTGTCCCTGTGCCTGTGTGTGTCTGTGTCTGTGTCTGTGTCTGTGTCTGTGTCTGTGTCTGTGTCTGTGTCTGTGTCTGTGTCTGTGTCTGTGTCTGTGTCTGTGTCTGTGTGTCTGTGTCTGTGTCTGTGTCGGTGTCGGTGTCTGTGTCTGTGTCTGTGTCTGTGTCTGTGTCTGTGTCTGTGTCTGTGTCTGTGTCTGTGTCTGTGTCTGTGTCTGTGTCTGTGTCGGTGTCGGTGTCTGTGTCTGTGTCTGTGTCTGTCTGTGTCTGTTTCTGTGTCTGTGTCTGTGTCTGTGTCTGTGTCTGTCTGTGTCAGTGTCCGTGTCCGTGTCCGTGTCCGTGTCCGTGTCCGTGTCCGTGTCCGTGTCCGTGTCCGTGTCCGTGTCCGTGTCCGTGTCCGTGTCCGTGTCCGTGTCCGTGTACGTGTCCGTGTCCGTGTCCGTGTCCGTGTCTGTCCGTGTATGTGTCTGTGTCTGTGTCTGTGTCTGTGTCTGTGTCTGTGTCTGTGTCTGTGTCTGTGTCTGTGTCTGTGTCTGTGTCTGTGTCTGTGTCTGTGTCTGTGTCTGTGTCTGTGTCTGTGTGTCTGTGTCTGTGTCTGTGTCTGTGTCTGTGTCTGTGTCTGTGTCTGTGTCTGTGTCTGTCTGTGTCTGTGTCTGTGTCTGTGTCTGTGTCTGTGTCTGTGTCTGTGTCTCTGTCTGTGTCTGTGTTGGTGCCTGTGCCTGTGCCCGTGCCCGTGTCCGTGTCCGTGTCCGTGTCCGTGTCCGTGTCCAGCAAACTATAACACAATTTCTTAAACAAAATTTCGCCACACCAGTAAATGCCTCACACTTTTTCATCACGCATGTAAGTTCGCAAACGGAAAAAAAATATTTAGAATAAATAAAAATAAAACCTGCATCCTACTTAAACTCAAAATACCACAAAGGTAACAGTATCTACGTAAATTGATTAGGAATTAAAATTCGTTGGTTATATCTGAATATGAAGGCTTGCGTTTTTAAATTCGCAGAATAATCGAAAAAAATTTCCTTGCTGTTCATACTCTTCGAATTTAATTACAGATCTTAATGTTGTAACATCATATAAAATAAATTATTCATACGACTCAATCACTTCTAAAATATTTATATGAGTGTCTTGGAACGACTTACTTGTGTTACCAAATCATCCAAAATAATAATGTGGTTGTTTCAAGTTGAGAATATTTTTTTAATATGTAGGGGACCAAGAAACCAAAAATTGTAAATTTAAAAATGGTTAGTAAAAACATAAAGTTTTCTAGCAATTCATTTAAGACGGAGTTAAAGAAAAAAGTTGCACAGTAAGTGTCCCTACAGTAATCGTATATCTATTGTAGTATTTATTTTTTAAAAATACAAAACACATATTAGTAACTCGGTACGGCCCCAAACAACTTTTCAGAAAGCTTGAAACATCCATGAACAGCCTAGCACAAGAGAACCACCTAACCTTCCTCTGCAAGGCCCTTGATAACGTCATACCTACCGGGCTCAACATCAAAACTCCGATACACAGCCGAAAAATATCACAAATCGCAGAGAGCTAGCGAAGCGATCGTCAAAGAACGAACCAGGCATCACCGTTTCAGAAAATACCACCTCGAACATGAATCCAACGAGAAACGATTCGAAATAAAGTGAACGAATAAGACACTGATAGGATAAATACGGCTACCAGAAGCAAATATTCAAATACCAAGGCAATGCACAAGGAAATTCAGCAGAAAAAAAGCTAATGAAGGAGAAGAAAGAACCAACCAACATCCATCGCAAAAACACTGTCATAAACATCTCTAAATGCCAGTTGAACGAGAACGAAGTTAAGGTTCTGGACAAGGGCTGAAGCTATGCGATTTAATAACCGCGGTTGAAGAAGAAACTATGAAATTGAGCCTGAAGAAGACGAAGAATACAAAAGTAAGCTTAGATCAGTCTTAGATTCATCTAGGTGAACTAAACCTAACCTTTCTAACCTAGAGAGGAGAGCGGTCATTTCCCTTAAGAATGACCCATCGACCGAAATTCTCCCGGAAGACAAAGAAAACGCGACTGTGGTAATGAATATGGAGATCTAAGAACTACTGGACGAGGGCGAGTACAAACAAATACCAAAAGAACCCACACCATCAATCGGAAGACGGATATACCAGATGCTGGCAAAACACAAAGGGGAGTTCCCAGATTACCAGAGAACTAGACTTACCCCACACTACAGTAAACCCCTGCATCTGTATGGCCTACCAAATATCTATAAGGAAGGAATTCCTGTGAGACCAACTGTGAGCTCGAGAAATTCATCTTGTCACCCATTAGCACACCATCTGCTACGCATGATCACCCCCTTATCGGGAAAAACCGAGTGTGCATCCACACATGCTCACAATCTAGATGAATTCCTAGATCACTAAATAGTCGCGCACCGTCCATGTATGTACTTGTACACAAGAATGACAATACTTTCACAAGTGTATACACGAAACTTACCCACACGGGGAGGTACCTACACTACAACTCCAATCACCACAAAACGTGAAGTTAGTCGTGGCACACTGCTTGTACGATAGAGCGAAAACAGTATGCACAAAACATGAGGACCTGAAAAAAGAAAAAGAAAATATCGCTAATAGACTTAAAGAAAATTGCTACCTCGATCTAACACCTAAGCTATGCAGAGAAAGTGTAACCGAAAAAGAAGAAACTAAATATACAGCGATAATACCATATATACAAGGTACCTCATACAAAATAGGAAGGACAAGCAGCAAATACAACATACACACTGCCTTCAAATCGACAAGAACGCTCCAGGGAATACTAACCAAAATAAAACCACACAATGAAGACCAGAATTCCACTCAAAGAAGCCACATACATCGTACTAACAGAAAATCCAATAAGCTAAGCTAGTTAGAAATGAAACCCATATGTATCCCAATAATACGCCAAGAGCGTAAGCACAATACACCTGCGCAATAGGTTACGACGCAGCATGCGCAATAAACTACGGTGCAACCATGAAAAAGTTTACATATATATATATATATATATATATATATATATATATATATTGGATTAGTCAGTGGCTCAGCGGTAAAGGTGTCATACTTGTAAGTGAAAAGTACCAAGTTCGAATGTGAGAATAGACAAGTGCTTGGTAAAAATCATAACACACGAATTCGACTCAAGTGCGAAGACAGTCCTTCTCAGGACTAAACCTGATGACGAAGCTGGGTCCACTTCCGAAACGTCGCGCTATAAAAGCAAAAGCTGTGGAAATACACCAATCAACTCAACTAATATGAAACCACAGTTACAAAACACATATAATACAGAAAACGAGCTCCAATATAATGTATTACATTGTACACAGTAATCAGAATTGCAAAGAAATAAACAAATTGGAATAAAATATTATGTTGGAACTTGTAATTGTCAGTAACCAAATATTGCGATTAATTTGTAGCAGTTAACCTCAAAAGTGTGTTTTATACTTTTTGAATGCATTAATCGTATTAATTAACCAAAGAATTAATGGAATTCGCCAACAACTCAATGGCTGCCGTCCAACAAAAATATTAGCTTAGCGCAGATGTCGTCCTCTCTCTTACTTAGCCTAAGGTTTGACAATATTGCTTAATAATCATAATCAATTTTATAACGTCCATTGCTCTAGGCTTTGTATTAACTATACATGCTTCGCTTTACTTTCCATGCAAAAACATTCTCTCCCCTTGATTTATTTTTCCATACCAGCCCACGGGTTGCACATCCGATAAGATCAACTGTATTTAGAAAATGCGTTTTCTCCTGTAGCCACTCTTCCCTAAAGCTTCCCTCAGCACTATAGTACATAACGGTTTTCATCAACACTCCTAACTAAACATTAACCCCTTCCAACTAAACTTTTGTATTCACGCCTCTTTTTGCAGAATTAAAAATATTACTCGACGTTTCTAAATCAGATTGTACGTGTCTTTCACAGATATTTCCCATACTTAATTAATTAACCAAGTAGGTTGGGCTCGAGATGGACTTCTTTATTGATACATTATTTGTCCTAGGAAGCGTCCCTATCAGCATCTTCTTTTGCAAAGGATATAATGCATACAAGTTGTAATGTACGATTGTCTACTCACACTTACTTTTAATTATTGCTACGGCTTTAGCTCAAAGTTTCGCAGATAAGGGTGGTTCGGTTAAATAATTTGCTACCTCTTTTTATTACACTAACTAATATACAAGAAAGTGTTTTATACTTGCATTTCTTAAACGATATAATTCTCAGCCAACTAAATATCTTAATTTGAAATATCACTTAACAAAACAAAAAGATAATGCCCCAGTCGCTACATTGGCTTAAACAATGAAACATAAATCAACAATTCAATTCAAACAGAACTATGAATTCTAGCGGCTTCTGTACAGAATGCGTTGGAAGACGAGATGCGCGGTCGGATACTCGCGAATCGGGACCAGTGGCTGGAAAAATATCATTAGTACTGGGGCGAGTGTTCTACTGGACCTTGGCACTATTAAAATCCCATTTACGGGATACGTAAATTTATTAAAATGGTTTGCATTACGGTTCTGTTTAATACGGGAGCGGCCTAATATAAAGGGGTTTACCTATGCATAGAATACGCAAATCTTTATTTTATTCTCTTTTCAAAGGGGCTTTGATATTTATCTTATCATCTTGTACTCAGGTCGCTTATCTTTTCTTAATAATTCTTACTGAGCCAATATTCCTTAAAAAAAACGATATTTTTATTTTAAACTTATTACGTTTACTATGTACAGGATTAAAACTATTTTTAATTACTCTCGGAACGGACTTAACTAGGAGTGATCGCGACTTTCTAATTGAATTAATTACGGTACAAAGATGTTAGTTGAAAATCTTAACATTCACGTCGGCAAAATCGCAATCACGGAGGATGAAGTCACAATAGGTTCATTATTAATAAAACAATTCTAGAACATTAACAATGACCGTATATTATGACACTAACATTATATGCATAAACAATTCAAATTTTACGACAGTTATTAATAGACAAACATTAAATTTTGCAGTTCAAAACATAAAACAAATATAAAATTCGGTTGACGCTTACAAGGTCGACAGTCCACCAAAATCATTTAACGTTGTGTTATAAATAACTACATTTTATTAGACATAGCGAAAATAATAATAATAATATCGAAAACATAAATTTTGACAAATCCTGGTAAAATATACTTACGGTACACAAAAATAAACAAGTAAAAGTCAGGTTATTAACTAAGAACTTGTGGGGATGAGTACGCCTGTCTCTGAGTTACCTGAAGGGCTTTTATACAACAGTTTACACGAAAGCAAGCGTATTCATCCTCCACATAAACAATAAAAGAACACACACTTTGTTGACATCACCAGCAGAATAATATATAAGAGTTTACCTTACTTGGCACCACGTCGGCTTAGAATATTCTCCTTCCTCTGTACCACGATAGGCAATGACGTTCAAACGATCCTCCAGTTGCCGGTTGGATAGAGACCGATTCCTCTAAATTTCTACGTAGACGCTCTCCAAATAATACGTCACAAACGCAGCTTCCTATTTATAAACACTCGAACTAAATACTAACAGTTCTCACAGCCAAAACAACACCGTTAACTAACTTTTCATCTGGTTTAACGTATATGCACAAACATTAATCCGTATTTACGAGCATTACTTTAATATTAATCTATTTACTCAAAACTTTATTAAGCGAAATCTTTATTTACATACAGCGATTCTTCATTCGTAAGGCGTCTGCGGTATACACGAAATGTAACCAACAAAAAAAAAACAGAAAAAAGGGAACTTAACTTAACACATTGATCCGCACAAGACAAAATGCCATAGAAGAAATCAATGAATGGGTTTATCACGATTAACAAACACTTGACCCTTCCTCTATGAACTTATCTGACAAACAATAAACCGTAAGTTGTATCGGAGGTGCGTGAACCTTCTTAATATCCGCAATTAAAAAAAAGTAGCGGAAAACTATTCCTTCGGTACTGTTCCATCACTCCAGATATAGCGTGACTAAGTTCCCACCACCTTCAATTTATTTCGCGTGCACCCCTCGAAGACCGCACAGTTTTACCCTTGACTACCTCACATCGCAACTCAGCCAAGAATGACTACACACACACACCAATGTAGTTTTGGCCATCTTCCATTCTATTCAAACTAACCAATTATATCGCTCATTACTTGAAATTATCATACGCTAACGAAGCATAACGTAATTGAATAGGAAAAAGAATCACATCAAACTGCGTTCCCAAAGGTACCTCGAGATTATCGCGGAAATATGATGTGTTTGTGATGGACTCCTTCCTACAATTTTTAAACCTTCAAACTACGTACCATACAAAGTAACAATTTTATATTTAATATAATTTTACATGATGTATTTTCATTTCCAACTAACGAAATTTACCAAAATTTAAAATAACGAAGATTAGCAATTATTTACACAAGCTAAACTAAAATCCCTTTTCCCTGAAATAGGAAACTCACGTGCGGAAATGACTCGTAATTTTACAAACGATTCCAATTTATTAAGGCAGTAACCAAAAGAAAGGCCTGTATTATTTACAGAATCGGGACGCTGAATTTTAATTAGTAATAAGAACACCCTAAACATCCTCAAATAATAAAAAAAAAACTGTAATTAACTTAATGCTTCCAAAAATTTACACTCCGATAAGTTATATTTTTAACCAACTATACTACCTTTCTATAGGCGAGCAGTAATGAAAGACCTAAAGTTCGATAAACAGATTTTTGTACACACGTGACAAGCTCATTTTGTCGCACAAACATAAATTTGTAACAACAACATTCCGACCTATCAGTAGTTCAGTCAATTAATTAATTCGACATTTAAGGTCAAATGAGGGCGACATGTAAAGTAGGTACATGTTAAATATGCAACAATTAGAAGAAACAGAGATTGCATCATACAGGTAGACAAAAAAGTCTTGATTCAATTCCTTGTTAAATATCCTTGTATAATTGTTTGGTTTTGTTTTTTATTCTGCTTTATGGAATGCGTTGTTGGGGTGTTTTGATAGTATTGTTAAAAAAATAGTCACGTTCTTTCTTCTTTTTTTTTGACAATTTAATTTTAGTCCAAGTAGAATACAATAGTTCTTGTCGAAATTAGTTTAATTATATCTGTTGCCTTGGTTTAATAAAGAACCTTTGTTGTTACTTAAAACGGGTAGTTCTTTTGGACGTAACATAAATTAATGACGACCGTGACAGGAGTGTGGCAGATATAATGTTTGGTGACGAAGGGATTTGGAATTCTGACCGCTGTGCAAGTGCTGGAAAATACGTATATGTTCCAAGCCTCATTTTTAGGCGAGCGAATGTTGTATTGAGTTTATTTTGTAAATTGACATTAGTGTCAATAAAATTATAATCGGGTCTTTTAGATAAACGATTATTGTTTTGAACGTTATATTGTACAATATTTATAAAAAATGGAGGCCAAGAAGAAAGTTGTAAAGTTCTGCAAGCTGCTTTTTCAAGAAAGATGGTTGATCTTGAAATATTGTTTAATAATGAAGAGGAAAACATGTCAGATATTAGTGTTATATGGAATGTTTTCCAAACTAATTACGAAGTTGTTGATGGTGAGCTTTACGATTTGCTATTAGAAGCTGATGCTGATGAAGACGATTTGTTAAATCAAATAGAAGGTAGTGAAGAATATACTAAGAGGTATCTTCGGATACAAGAGCAGTAAAATACAGTAACTAAATCTAATGACGAGTCCGTACATTTGCAAAATGGAACCCAAGGTAACGGTTCAATAGACCAACGTCTGCGAAAATTTAAATTGCCTAGTATTCAATTTAAAGTTTTTGATGGAAACATAAAAGAATGCCTGAGTTTTTGGTCGCAGTTTAAAAAGGTACACAACGATCCTGATAGTGATCCTGCAGATAAAATATAGTACCTAATATAATAGTTGAAAGTTTTCCAGTGACAGGAGATAATTATACTCAAATCGTGAACTGTTTAACTGCTCGATTCAGACGCAAGGACTTGCAAATTGAAGTGTACGTTCATGAACTTCTTAAATTAATTCTAAATAACGCAATTTACGCAAATAAGTTAAGACATTGCTGTGCTTTACGATAAATCGGAAACACAAATGCGCACTTTAGATAGGTGTTAAATAAAACGAATGCGTAGCTATGCTTTTTCCCTTGATAGAGTCGTGTTTACCTGAAGATTTACTCCGTGTTTGGCAGCGTTCCAAATGTAATTTTAATTTTAGGGGTTAGCAAAATAGTGTGGGTAGTGTGGAGCATCCAACAATGGAACAGAGGTTAAAAGTCTTATGTCTTTTTTGGAAAATGAAGTAGAAAACGATCAACGCATAAAGTTAGCTTCAGACGAATTTGGGTTAAAGCGTGTGTCAAGTCAAACAGATTCCGGGCGTTCGGGGGCATCATCTCGACGTAAATCGGAATATTCGGAGAAGGGATGTCCACGGCCGCAGGTCTAGTTAATGCTAATTATTATGTTTTAAAATGTATTTCTGTGATGTTTCTCATGAAGCTGTTAACTGTTTTAGAGCAAAATAGGACATCAAACTCGAAAATGTAGTTTTTTTTTTAAATGTGTTATATGTAGTAAACCCCACTTTCCCTTGATGTGTCCTAGTTTACCAATCAAGCAGAAAGACTTGGGTACGCCAGAGATAGGTGACAAGTCAGTGTCTAATGGGTTGGTAAGTGTCAATAGAACTAATAGCCATATTTTTATGCAGACATTAAGAATTCGTTTAGAAGGCATCAATGGCAGTTTATTTTTAAGGACGTTAATTGATACAGGTTCACAAAGGTCATATATTTAGCAGACTACAGCGATGTTTTAGGACTTGTGTCTAAGCGTGAAGAAAAAATACTGCATTGTCTGTTTGGTGGATCGTTATCCAAGAAAGTTCATCAATGCAATGATATAAAATTTAGTTATGGTAATTTTAATTTAGTTAAGGAGTTTTTAAATCAACCTATCTGTTCTAAGATTCCACCGGTGTTGCATGGTGATTGGATTGAGGAATTGAGTTCATGTGGTATACAATTATCTGATAATTTTAATTGTTTGAATGCAAGTAATAAGATTGATATGCTAATAGGTTCTGATATAGCTGACCTCTTGTATACTGGTAGAAGGCAGGTTCTCTCTTGCGGATTAATAGCTGTTGAAACATTTCTGTGTTAGACTTTAATGGGGAAAATACCGTTTTCTTGTGTCACCAGCAAAACCGTGCTTGATGAAGCACATTTTGTTTAACGATGTGACTCTGCCCCAGCTCTGGGACCTTGATGTGTTAGGGATTAAAGATACAGTCGAAATAAATCGCAAGAAGAGGTTAGCCTTAGCTACTAAAGCATTGTTTTTGGAAACGGTGACTGTTAACAGTGAGGGACGGTATGAGGTGCATTTGACATGCCAAATTTATACTAGACTATTTAAAACTAGACCCCAAAATACAGTCAGTAAGTTAAAAAATGATAATCTAGTCGTAGATTATGAACATGTTTTTCGGGAGTGGTTGAATAATATAAGTGAAGAGGTACCTGCTATAGTGAATGTTCATTACTTGCCTCGTCGTCCAGTCGTGAAGGAGGGCAGTACGACCTGCATTAGGTCAGTTTTCGATACGTCCGCGAAGGCAAAGGTTCAACCTTCACTTAATCAATGTCTAGATAATGGACCTAATGTCATTGAATTAATTCCAAACGTTTTGTTAAGTTTTAGAAAGAATAAAATCGATGTTGTATCGGATATCCGAAAGGCATTTCTTCAGATCAACCTTAATGAGGCAGATGAAATTTTTTGCGTTTTTTGCGGATTGATTCCGATGGTTGAGAAAATATTTTTCGTCACAGACGCACTGTATTCGTTCTTATTAGAGACGACAATAGAATGTCATCTTTCACAAGCATTGCAAAGGTGCACAAATAATAGTACACCATATACATAGTAAAAAGACCATTTTGCAATTGGTGAAAAGCTTTTATGTTGACAATTGTGTCACCAGTGTATCACATGACGATAATCTACAAAAGTTCATTGAGGAATCCATCATGCTCATGAATGAAGCAAAGTTTGACCTTAGAGGGTGGGAGTTGTCGGATCAGGTGTCTGATACCTCGGAAGTTTTACCTCGTGGAGCTGTTCTACGAATGATGTGGAACAAATATGATTATACTCTCCGCCTGAATGAAGTATGTTTAAAGAGTATGAATGAGCTAAAAGATAAGCCTATCAGTAAAATAATAATGCTTTCTTTTGTGCAGAGAATTTTCGATCCTATTGGTTTTTCAGCATCTTCAACCCTTCTACCAAAATTATTGCTACAAAAAACATGGGAGAAAAAATTAGTCTTGGATGCTCCGGTAGGGTCTGAAACTGAAAATTCATTTCACGAGATGAATTGCCTTATTTAACAGAGATTAAAATACCGAGGTGGATTCATGGAGAACAATTCGATTTCGGAAGTCTACATGTCTTTTGTGATGCGAGCAAAGATTCTTATGCTTCAGTTATTTTCTTTAGAGGTGGTGCGGATGGCAACGTTTTTATTCGTTTATTGGCTGCTAAGTCTAGAATGTCCCCTGTGAAGATCTCCATAGCGCGTTTGGAGCTTCTAGCTGCTGTAATTGGAACTAGGTTGTTTTCATTTTTAAAAGATGATCTCGAGTTTGATGCAAAATTATTAGTTTATTTTTGGAGTTATTCCTCTACCGTTCTAAGTTGGACACGTCGTAATGAAAATTGGGGGACGTTTGTAGGTAATCGGGTGAAGGAAATTGTGAGTCAAACTTCTATTGAGGATTGGCATTTTGATCCAGGAATTTTGAACCCTGCGCATCTTCCTTCTCGTGTGGTGTAGTTCAAAAATAATCCTACATATATATGTTTCGGTCTATTAAATAATTAGACCATCACCAGGGGATGAACCGAATTTAACACAATCGACTTGTTAAAATATATATTGTATACGAGACACAAGAATATCCACCAACTGACAACTTCCTAAAGGCGTCAGATGCAATTATTCCGGCAACATTACTCACCTTTTCAAATCATATTATTCTGAAGCATAAACGTGACCCTTTAGAAAAATGTTGAATAAAAACTACGTCAATGGCTCATGCCATAATCTCTGCAGCAAGGCCATAATCATTTCTATCGCCGATACAAGCAGGACTTGGCGCTTACCACTGCAGAAAGTTTGGTTCTAGACAATTACTAGATCTAATGCCTTCCCTAGGATTTGCTACAACTTACAATGAGAGATGCTGGTTTTAATATCAACACTTTGGCGGGCATAACACCTTCCATGCCATGGGGGGCATTCAATGCATTACGCCAAAAGAGAGCATTGTTCCCTCTCGTCATTCCCCTCCTGGGAACGTACCAATTCAAGTTTTCACAAAAAAGAAGGTTTCAGGCCTATCCAACATTCCAGTGCAAGACTTGAATGCTCTACATTCAATGAACGATGCAGTAATTCCAACAAGTGGTGAATTGTTGTGGTTATATGACAAACATACGTTCAATACCTGGATGGAACGGGTTTATGGAGGAAGCGACAGAAGATAAGCCATTCCAGGTATCGCAAGTGACATGTTTACCGTTCATAAATGTACCCCCTAGTGACTACGATACAATCTATATATCGTTACTCGTGGCGGCTGAAAAATGCAAGAAATTAAATCAGCAAACTTGTTTCGTAACTTTTGACCAGCCCTTGCATATCAAGGCAAGAAACATTCTTGCCACCACCAGCAACATAGACTTGCAAACGCTCGTGCCGATACTAGGGAGCTTTCACACTCTTATGTCTTTAATGGGATGCATAGGGTATATGATGGCCAGTAGCGGCCTTCGAGAACTTTTCAGTACCGTTTATGTTGAAAAATTCTGTAGAAAAAATGCTGACAGGTCAGGCTTATTCCAGAGGCATCAGAGCGCACATGCTGTTATCTTGCCATTGCTAAGATTGTGTGTAAAGCTGTCAACCTGACGGAAGATGAGGTTGCTGATTTGGAGCGCATTTTGAGCGATATGGATAGAAGTGTCATTCTTGCAATGGAAACTAGCGACGCATATCAATCCAGGTCACGCAAATTCATCGAACAACTCAAAAAACTGGAAGAAAATGGGCCCACAGCTAAACTTTGGATTACATATTTTCGGGCAGTTACTATAATGAAACAGTTCATCGAAGCAGAACGTTCGGGAAACTGGCAACTGCACTTGGAAAGTATGCAAAAGATGTTGCCATATTTTCATCTTGTGGTCATTTTTTCACGTCAAATCTTGCCATTTGTATTTGAGAGATATGTATGAATTGGAAGTGGAATATGAACGTTTTACTCAATCCGGTTATTTTACCACCCGGCGAACGCACAAATTTTGGAGCGGCATTTGGTCCGATATGATCATTGAACAAACTTTGATGCGGACTAAGAAAAGTGTTGGTGGACTCACTCGCGGGATCACGGGCAGTGTTTTGACGATGTGGATACTCGGATTAGTATATCTGTATAATGTTTGTGATGCAATTGAAGAGTTTGCTGAAGTATCAATGTCAACGACGGAACAACACGTCGATATGCGACAATCTCGTAGAATTCGCGATACAAAGGAAAATTCGAAGAATGGTTGTCCGGCCGTTTCCTGAAATTCACCGCTTGATATCGCGGATGATAATATAATTTGTCACGTGGCACTAGAGCGTGGAAAGGCTGGCATTGCGCAGATGATGGGCCAAAAATTTGACGCGATTAAATTTAAACGGAAGAAAAGAGTTCTACCTCTGGCAAACATGAATAGGCAGTATCAAAATCACTGATGTTTCGATTACCATAAACCCACTTTTGATATTTCAAAGAATTTGCATAACTAAAAAAGACGATGAAGAATTGCGCGATCATTTGCAGTACGAAATGTCTCCATATCCGCTTTCCATGATTGATCAGAATGGTATGCGGAAGGAAACCAAATCATCATTATACAAAGCGTTTTCGTCGATAACACCAAGTAGTGAACCGGCACCAAACTACATGTTATTGATGGTGGTTTTTGATTACATTGGGTCATATCGCACCGCAGCGAGTCTTTCGAAATAATTTGCTTAAATTACGTTGACTATGTCTACAGGCATTAAGGTTCAAACGCAATTGTTGCATTTGATGGATGCCCAGAGGATACGGCTAACAAAATCACAAAAAGTGCTGAACGACATCGTCGTGGTAAGCAATATTCTGTATCTGATGTTCTTTTCGACGAAGCAATGATTCCTACCCTGACCCAAGAAAAGTTTTTTTATCGTGAGACTCGAACAAACGACGTTTACTATCAACACTAGCGAGAAAATTCGAAGGCCAGAAGTTTAAAGTGATTCATGCCCCGGAAGACGCAGCTATTGAAACGTCCTCATCTAAATTAGCAGTTTTTATTGTGGTGGAAGATATAAATTTATAAGTTCTGATGACCGCACTAGCGAGCGAACATGAGAATATCTTCTTAAAGAAACCTGCTAGTGGTAAAGTCGAGGAAAAGATATATTCGCCGCACTGTCTGCAGTTTGCCAATTTTCTAAACAAGAATATTTTATTCCTGCATGCATTTAGCGGTTGCGATACTACTTCTACCTTTTTCAATCAGGGAAAAATGAAATTCCTGAATATTTTGGGGAAAAACGATAACTTGCTTGAAATGATTGAAATCTTCCAAGATCCAGACGCAGATATCGATGCGCTAGCAACTGCTGTATGGTGGATGTTACGAGAGTGATAGATTGGATTTCCTGCGATACAAAAACTTCAGACGATCTGTGACGAAGAACAAGTTCAACTTTGCCTCTCTGCCACCAACAAGAGACGCTATGAGGCAACACGGACTTGCTACCAAGTTCAATTGTGGCGTGGTTACAAAAAATGCTGAGAAGTATGGTTGGCAGAAAACTCAGTCAAGACTTGCTGCCGTGCGAACTACTAAACAGCCTGCGCCAGATTCTTGCTGAAAAGTATTACGTGCAAGTGCAAAACCGGTTGTGGAACAGCATGTAGTTATCGCAAAACGGGCTTAAAATGTTCAGTTTTCTGCCACTTTTGCCTTGGAAGTCTATGCGAAAACAGCCTTGAAGTACTTGAAGAAGACGACTCGGATTCAAATGATGTTGAAACTGATCTTCAAGAAAGTCTGGAAGACGATGACACAAAAAGTGACTACAATAGTGAAGGATATGTAGGAGACAATGTACCAGATCTTCCACAGTCAAAACGTGACAAATATTCTTAAAATGTCGATTGTGTGGATTAGGTTTACTGGGGATAACACGTTAAAAAAACGCGCCATTGAGCTCTACATCATGAGCGGTGTGGAAACGAGTTCCACGAAATGTTTATGCTTACTTGTTGAAAAAAAAATGTCCTCGCAAAATATAATTTGATCTCATTCGTTATTGATCGAGCAACAATAAATAATTTCATACTATTGCTCTATGTTGATGGTAAATCATTTTACCAGCAACTGACCAATGTCCAGCACTTCAGAACGCGTTCGACGCGTTAATATGCGAAACTATTGGTCTGAGGAAAAAATGCATATATGGAGAATTTTATACTCTGTATTTTACCATTTAACTTATTTTCGTGGGACTAATAGTAACGGAGTATTTCTCAAAAAACTGATTTTGGGCGCCTTTTGCAAAGATGGTGGAGCGAGTGGCCTCCTTCGAGGTTGGAAAATCAGGGTGTTGATAAGGACGTGTGATTTTATGATCCTTACGACCTTTTGTGCGGTAAAACTACCCATTGCCTGGACTATTGTTGTTACTTAAAACGGGTAGTTTTTTGCCCGCAGCATTCCTCATTAATATACTAAATGACGTCATAAAATAGAGCTCTGTTAAAAAATATTGCTGAGATCATAATTTAGTTAAGTGTTAAAGATCGATATGATGCAAAGTGATAGTTTTAATTACCTACTTAATTGCCGTGTTCTGACGTTTTACTGAAAACCTAACTGGAACAAGAGTAAGTTTTACATGTTAATTTAGAGGCCTCATAATCGCTTAAATAAGTGAAATGCTCTAACAAATCAACAACCTAAATAAGTAGTTAAACTTTCGGTTAGGTTTAATTAACACTCTTTGAAGGAGAAAAATTGACAGTTACAAAATTCGAATGCTTAAAATAAATAAAATGTAGAAACACTGACAAATAACTAACGCTTTATTTGAATTTAATTCAGAAATGAAAACATAAAAGCTTCAGATTAGTTATGATTACGTAACGTTCTGAAACAATGAAACATTGAAAATTCAGCTCATTGAAGCAAAAGAGTATATCCATACATTAAAGTTGAAAAAACAAAGAAATTTATGCTATATGGCAAATGCTACATTAAATCTGGAATAACTTACACAAGTTGAAACAGTTAACTCACAATACTCGCCTGTCTAATTTAACTACCTCATTCTTAGTTACAGTCTTTCTTCCGTATAGAAATATTATATCTTCGTGCAGATATTTCTATAATGCTCCCTCCCTTAATTATATTCTTCTATATTATAAAAGGAGGAAATGTTAAGCAAACACTCTTTAGTGCGCATTGAAAGCTTTTACCTTTTGTTATACAGACTACTAGTTTGAATTTGACATTAAAGAAGTAAAAAGGAAAGATTTCTCTCGTTACTTAGACCTAAGGCTTTGCAATTCTGTAATGCTGTTGAATACAATTTTTCGCCGTGTTCAACATTTAGAATGCTGATTCAGATTTTTTTCATACGTATACATTTTAGCAGTTAATAATTTATTCATTTTGTATGCAGATAGTAATGTGATGGGACCGATAAGCTTTATATACTATCTCTCTGTAAACAGATTCATTTTTAATAAACCCCCACCATTAGAACGCCTACACTTGGATCAGCTTTTAATTGATTTTTATTGTAGTTTTAATGACTGTTAACAAGCTTTTTAATGACTAGGCACTTGACCCACCTACTAATTTCTTGTTAATTGCTTTTAATGACAATGGATTTTTCTCTTTAATTGGTTTTGAATGACCCAGAACTTAGTGGCGTAGCGTGGGGGAGGGCACGTTTTGGGAGCGGTAAAATTTCATAACAAAATAGTAAACATCTTGACAGAGCCTGGGACAGCGTTTCCAGATCTAGGATTTTCTGAATGGCAGTAAGCAAAAAGGATTTACGGCGGGATTCAAAACATAAGTATTTATAGTCACCATAAAATGTTAAAGGTTCGCCACGACCATATAAATTATAATTATAATCCCGTTGTAGAGTAGAATTAAGAGACAAAGCACAAATTTATTTATGTAATCCAAGTATAAGTAAATGACGAATACTCCGACAAAAGATAGTTCCGTTTTTGTCGCGCCTATAGATTTTCGCTTACCAAGTAAAATGTTTTACAGTGGGACAGTGGCCACAATGCCTATGGGTCAACCACTTTTAGGATAATATGCATGTTGCGTTTACATTCTATTCCTATAATTTTAAATTTTTTCTGAACTGTCAGCTGCCATTGTGACCCACAATTGTCCTTTTGCACAATTGCGGTATAAACTTAAGGTTGTCATTTATGTAAAAAGGAAATACGGTACATGGGCGCGTTACCCAAAGAGTCTGAGAGATACGAAATACTACTCAGTAAGGGGAAAAAATGGAAAAATTTCTTTTAGATTAGATACAAAATTATGAGTCTCTTTCCTAAGTGACAAATGTTGTGAGTGAGAGGGAGTGTGAGTGAGTGAGAGTGAGTAAGAGTGAGTAAGAGTGAGTGAGAGTGAGTGAGAGTGAGTGAGAGTGAGAGTAAGTGAGAGTGGGTGAGAGTGAGTGAGAGTGAGTCGGAGTGACTGAGTGCGAGTGAGTGAGGTGAGTGAGAATGAATGAGTATGGGTGAGTGAGTGAGGTGAGTGAGAGTGAGTGAAGTGAGTGAGGTGAGTGAGGTGAGTGAGAGTGAGAGAGTGAGAGTGGGTGAGGTGAGTGAGAGTGACTGAGTGAGTGTGGTGAGAGTGAGTGAGAATGAATGGAGATGGTGAGGTGAGTGAGGTGGAGTGAGTGAGTGGTGAGGAGGAGAGTGAGTGAGAGTGAGTGAGAGTGAGGAGTGAGGTGGTGAGAGTGAGGTGAGGTGAGTGAGTGAGTGAGTGAGAGTGAGTGGGGAGTGAGTGAGAATGAGGAGGTGGGTGAGGTGGAGTGAGGTGGGGAGTGAGGTGGAGTGAGGAGAGTGAGAGAGTGAGAGAGAGGTGAGGTGTGGTGGAGTGAGTGATGGTGGTGGTGATGGTGAGTGAGGTGGATGGTGAGTGAGGTGGAGTGAGGTGGTGGGGTGAGTGATGAGTGGTGAGGGTGGGTGAGTGAGTGAGTGGAGAGTGAATGATGTGAGGTGGTGGAGGTGAGGTGGTGGGAGGAGTGGGTGAGGTGGAGTGAGGTGGGGAGGTGAGGTGAGGTGGGAGGGAGGAGTGAGGAGTGAGTGAGTGAGTGGAGTGAGTGAGGAGTGAGGTGAGTGAGGAGTGGGTGGTGAGGAGTGAGTGGTGGGAGTGAGAGTGAGTGAGGTGAGTGGTGGTGAGTGAGTGAGGGTGGGAGGGAGTGGAGGTGAGGTGAGTGGAGTGAGGTGAGTGATGAGTGAGGTGAGGTGAGTGAGGAGTGTGGTGGTGAGTGAGGTGGTGGGGTGAGTGAGGGGTGACGTGAGTAATGGTGAGTGGGTGAGAGTGAGGTGAGAGTGAGGGTGGGTGAGTGGGAGTGAGGGAGTGAGTGAGGTGGGTGAGTGAGGAGTGAGGAGTGAGGGAGTGAGGAGTGGAGGTGAGTGAGAGTGGGAGTGAGAGTGAGGAGTGAGTGAGTGAGGAGTGAGTGAGAGTGAGGTGAGTGAGTGAGGGAGAGTGAGGAGTGTGGTGAGTGTGAGGGTGGTGGGAGGAGTGAGGGAGAGGTGAGGTGAGGAGTGAGTGAGAGTGAGGAGGTGGGAGGAGTGAGGATGAGTGAGGGAGTGAGGGTGAGGGAGTGAGGAGGTGAGAGTGGGACGTGAGGAGGATGAGTGAGGGTGAGGGAGGAGTGAGAGTGAGGGGAGTGAGGTGAGTGAGTGAGGTGGGGAGTGAGGGAGAGTGAGTGGAGTGAGTGAGAGGAGTGAGAGGGTGAAGGTGAGGAGGTGAGTGTGAGGGTGAGGTGAGTGAGGTGGGAGTGGTGAGTGAGGAGTGAGGTGAGGGAGAGGGAGGTGAGGAGTGAGTGGGTGAGGTGAGGAGTGAGGTGAGTGAGTGAGGAGTGAGGTGAGTGGGGTGAGGGTGAGGAGTGGAGTGAGTGGGTGAGGGAGGTGGAGTGAGAGAGTGGAGGAGTGAGTGAGGAGTGAGAGAGTGAGGGTGAGAGAGGAGGTGGAGGATGGAGTGAGAGGGGTGAGGGTGAGTGAGGGGGGTGAGGTGAGGGAGGGGTGAGTGAGTGAGTGAGTGAGTGGTGGTGAGGGGAGTGGAGGTGAGGTGAGGAGGAGGGGAGGTGAGGTGAGGAGGGGGAGGAGTGAGTGAGGAGTGGAGAGTGAGGTGGAGGTGAGTGAGTGAGTGAGGTGGAGGTGGAGAGTGGAGAGTGGAGTGGAGTGAGTGAGGAGTGAGGAGTGAGGAGGTGGTGGGAGTGAGGAGAGTGAGGTGAGGAGGAGTGAGGGTGGAGAGTGGGAGTGAGAGTGTGAGTGAGGTGAGGAGGGAGGGAGTGAGTGGAGTGAGGTGGAGTGAGGTGAGGAGTGAGAGTGAGGTGAGGTGAGGTGAGTGAGTGGGAGTGTGAGGTGAGGTGGGAGGGGAGTGAGTGAGTGAGAGTGAGTGAGGGAGTGAGGTGAGTGGTGAGGTGGGAGGGGGAGTGAGGGAGTGGAGTGAGGAGGGTGAGGGGAGGAGGAGTGGGAGTGGAGTGAGGGGGGGTGAGGAGAGGGTGGGAGTGGAGGGGGTGAGAGGGGAGTGAGTGGGGAGGGGGGGGTGGGGTGGAGGGGTGAGGGGGGGGGAGGGTGAGGGAGTGAGGGGGGGGTGAGAGGAGGGGAGGGAGGAGTGGTGAGAGGGAGGGGAGGGAGGTGAGGGGAGGAGGGAGTGAGAGTGAGGGAGGGAGGGGTGAGGGGGGGAGGAGGGGGTGGAGGGAGGGGGGAGTGAGGGGAGGGGAGTGAGGGTGGGGGGGGGGGGGGGAGGGGGGGGGGGGGGGGGGGGAGGGGGTGGGGGGGAGGGGAGGGAGGGGAGGGGGGGGGGGGAGAGTGAGGAGGGGAGGGTGAGAGGAGGAGGAGGGGAGAGGAGAGAGGAGAGGAGTGAGTGGAGTGAGGGAGAGGAGGAGTGAGGAGAGTGAGAGAGGAGGGTGAGGAGGAGTGAGTGAGAGGAGGTGAGAGGAGGGAGTGAGGAGGGAGGAGGAGGGGGAGGAGTGAGTGAGGAGGGGAGTGGAGGAGGAGGGTGGGGAGGAGTGAGAGGAGTGAGGAGGGAGGAGGGGGAAGGTGAGGAGGAGTGAGTGAGTGGAGTGAGTGAGTGGGGAGTGAGGGAGAGGGGGTGAGTGAGGAGTGGGAGTGGGGGGGGTGAGGGGGAGGAGGGGGGGGAGGGGGGGAGGGGGGAGGGGGAGGGGGGGGGGGGGGGGGGGGTGGGGGGGGGGGGGGGTGGGGGGGGGGAGGGAGGGGGGGGGGGGGAGGGGGGGGAGGTGGGGTGAGGAGGTGGGGGTGAGGAGTGGGGTGGGGAGGGGAGGGGGAGGTGGGTGGGTGGGAGGGTGGTGAGTGAGGGAGGAGGGGGGTGGGGGGGGGGTGGGGGGGGGGGGGGGGTGGGGAGGGGGGGGGGTGGGGGGAGGGGGGGAGTGGGGGGAGGGGGTGGGGGGTGGGGGGGGGAGGGGGGGGGGTGGGGGGGGGGGGGGTGGGGGGGGGGGGGGGGGGGGGGGTGGGAGGGGGGAGGGATGGGTGGGGGGAGGGGGGGGGAGGAGAGTGAGGTGAGGGGAGGGGGGGGAGTGGGGGAGTGGTGAGGGGTGAGGGTGAGGTGAGGGAGGGAGGTGAGGGAGGGGGAGGTGGAGGAGGAGGGTGAGGGGGTGGGGTGAGTGGGTGAGGGGTGGGAGGGTGAGGGAGGGAGGAGGAGGAGGGAGTGGGGGAGGGGGGTGGGAGGTGGAGGGAGAGGGGGAGGGTGAGGGGGGAGGGAGGAGGGGGAGGGAGTGGGTGAGGAGGGGGGGGTGGGGGGGGAGTGGAGGGGGGGAGGTGAGGGGAGGAGGGGTGAGGGGGAGGGGGGGTGGTGAGAGGAGGAGGGGGAGGGAGGTGGGAGGTGGGAGGTGAGGAGGGGGAGGGAGGGGGAGGGGTGAGGGGGGAGGTGGTGAGGGGGTGGAGTGAGGGGGGGTGGGGTGAGGGAGTGAGGTGGGAGGGGTGGTGAGTGTGGGGGAGTGGGGGGAGGAGGGTGAGGTGGGGAGGGGAGTGGAGGAGTGGGTGAGGTGGGGTGGGGGGTGAGGAGAGTGGGGGGGTGAGGGAGGGTGGGGGGGGTGGGGTGGGTGGGGGAGGGGGGTGGTGGGGGGTGGGAGGGGGGTGGAGTGGGGGGGGGGGGAGTGGGGGGGGAGGATGAGGAGGTGGAGTGGGAGTAGGGAGTGGTGGGGTGAGAGGAGGGAGAGTGGGGGTGGTGGGTGAGTGAGAGTGAGGGAGGGTGGGAGAGTATGGAGGAGTGGGGGGAGTGAGGGTGGTGAGGGGGTGGGGGTGGTGAGTGGGGGGGTGGTGGGGGAGGGGAGTGGGGGGGGTGGGTGAGGTGGTGGGGGGGGGGAGGTGGGAGGTGGGGAGTGGGAGGGGTGGGTGATGGTGAGGAGGGAGTGAGAGGAGTGAGTGGGGGTGAGTGAGGTGAGGAGGGTGGGAGGGGTGGGGGGTGAGGAGGTGGTGAGGATGATGAGGTGAGTGGAGTGAGTGAAGTGAGTGAGTGAGGAGTGAGTGAGGTGAGAGGTGATGGGGAGTGGTGAGAGTGAGGTGAGTGAGAGTGGGAGTGAGTGAGTGAGGGAAGTGGTGAGTGAGGAGAGTGAGTGAGTGAGGTGAGGGTGGGTGAGGTGAGAGTGAGTGAGAGGAGTGAGTGAGTGGAGTGAGGAGTGAGTGAGTGAGGTGAGTGGGAGTGAGGATGAGGGAGTGAGTGGAGTGAGTGAGGTGAGTGAGGTGAGGAGGAGTGAGTGAGTGGGAGTGAGGAGTGGTGAGGATGGGTGAGGGAGTGAGGTGGAGTGAGGTGAGGTGGTGAGTGAGGTAGGAGTGAGGAGAGGAGGTGGTGAGTGAGTGAAGGGGAGTGAGGTGAGGTGAGGTGAGGTGGAGGTGAGGTGAGGGAGGAGTGAGAGGAGTGAGTGGAGGGGAGTGGTGAGTGAGTGAGGTGAGGAGGGGAGTGGAGGAGGTGAGGTGAGAGTGAGGTGAGTGAGTGAGGGAGAGTGAATGAGGGGAATGGAGGTGAGGGGGAGGGGGTGAGGAGTGAGGTGAGGTGAGTGAGTGAGTGAGTGGGAGTGAGTGAGTGAGTGAGTGAGGGAGGTGAGTGAGGGAGAGTGGAGGGAGTGAGGGGAGTGAGAGTGAGTGGGAGTGAGTGAGTGAGAGTGAGGAGTGGTGAGTGGAGTGGGAGTGGAGGAGTGAGTAGGGAGGTGAGGGTGAGTGAGTGGTGAGGAGTGGGAGTGGTAGAGTGAGGGAGGAGTGAGGTGAGAGTGATGAGGTGAGTGGAGTGAGGTGAGTGAGTGAGTGAGGTGAGTGAGAGTGGAGTGAGTGAGTGAGTGGTGAGGAGTGAGGAGTGGGAGTGGGAGTGAGGAGTGAGTGGAGTGAGTGAGTGAGTGAGGAGTGAGTGAGTGAGAGTGAGTGAGGAGGTGAGTGAGTGAGTGGAGGGAGTAGTGAGTGAGAGTGAGGGTGAGGGAGTGAGGTGGTGAGTGAGTGAGTGAGGATGGTGAGTGGTGAGGTGAGTGAGGTGAGGTGAGGAGGTGAGGTGAGTGAGTGAGTGAGTGTGAGTGGTGGTGAGGTGATGGTGGTGGGGAGTGGTGAGGTGGTGAGAGTGAGTGAGTGAGGTGAGTGGAGGTGAGTGAGGTGGAGTGAGATGGTGAGGTGAGTGAGAGTGAGGTGAGGTGAGTGAGTGAGGTGAGTGAGTGAGTGAGAGGAATGGGTGAGGTGAGTGAGGTGAGTGGGTGGTGAGGTGGTGAGGGGAGTGGAGTGGGAGGTGAGGTGAGGAGTGGTGGAGAGAGAGGTGAGTGAGGTGGTGAGTAGGGTGAGTGAGAGTGAGGGAGTGAGTGAGTGTGAGTGAGGTGAGTGAGTGAGTGAGTGAGAGTGATTGAGTGGGAGTGAGTGAGTGAGAGTGAGTGAGTGAGAGTGAGAGTGAGTGAGAGTGTCCGTGTGCGTGTGGGTGTGGGTGTGTGTGTGTGTGTGTGTGTGTGTGTGTGTGTGTGTTTGTGTTTGTGTGTTTGTGTATTTGTGTATTTGTGCGTGTATGTGCGTGTGTGCATGAGTGATCTGCGCTTGCACGTATGCGAGCGCCCATGGTATGTGAGTACATGGTGTGTGCGGTGCACATGTGAGAGGGCTTGCATGAGTGGTGGGCGTGCAACAAAATGGAATTTTTGGCCATATATTCGCAAGTCCATCAAACTAGACGCGACTATAATAAAAGGTCGTTTTACAAAGACGAAATCGAAACGTTAATAACTACGGTACATTTCAAATGCACTGCAAAGTTGGGTCGTACATTGTGAACATATCCACGACAGAATGATAACAATATATATCCAACATTACATTACGACGGCGTTGGATCGTGTATGTACGTATCCGATCCAACAGGATTGTAGACAATTACACCCGACATTGTCATGCGACGGCGTAGGCTGGTGTATGGTCAATTTTACAGGACTTTTGAACGGTATAAACCCCTTTTTATGATGATAAATGCTTAGTCACCAAATGTTAACAAACTGTTTCTGTAAAATAATTTGCATAGGTGGAAAACGCTTAAGTACTAATTGCAATTCGATAAATGACAATGACCCATAGTCCTATACTTGGCTGCATTCTAGAGAGAATAAAATATCAGGTTAATGCGAAATAAAATAATAGATATAAAATAAAGTAATAATATACACATAAATAAATTAAACTATTTATTTTGAAACGCTTGATTTAAGAAATGGTTTATTATAAAAATCGCTATCTTATATATTTACTAATAAATCAACATCGGATGTTTCAGAAATTCATCTTATTATTCATCCTATCCTCTATTGATCAACAACCTAAAAAATAAACAATATCCCACTGTGGCCATTAAGATATTACATACCGATAGGCTATCTATTTAGATTAATCTTTGGCATTTTAAGACGGATTATACCATTTATATGTGCATACGCTAACATCAGAGTGGAAGCAGATATTGCTGCAATCAATAATGTAAGAGTGGAAGCACGTTCGTTTTGAGCCGGTTCTGGTTGTATATACTTATACTTAACTACAAAATCAGTATGTTAAACGAAATTTTTATAAAGAAATCTGAAAATAAAAGCAGTACTAGGTGTAACAGTTATTTTTATATTTTCTCAATAAAATGTAGCATGCCATGTTTTGTTCATGACGAGAAGTTTTCTAGTATTTTTATAGTTGAGAGTGTAGTTTTTCAAGAAGGTGGTGCTTGAAAACCATGTAAACAAGTTACCCTTCTTTTTAGAGCACTAAACGATTACATGCCATCCTCTTACGCGGTCATTATCAAATACTTCCCTAGAAAAAACTTTGAATCGAACAGTCTCACTTCAATACGTTATTGGATTATGTAAGGTTGTATTCTTTCAAACTGATTATAAATAGCAGATTTTACTGTTTTTAATTTAAAGTCCAACGGCGCTAATTCTTTCTACTTCCACATTTACTCTTAATTTGGAAACGACGAGAATGCAAATTGGACAATAAGGCAGAAAAATGCCCTTCCAATTTGATTACTCGTGAATATTAAATTTCTGTTTGATTTTCAAAGAGAAAAAAAACCTGCAATTTTGTTGACGTCTACGCACTAAGAGTTGCATAATAACAGAGTTCCGGAATTTTTATTTTCACATTAATATGCAAAATTTGTAGTTTCAAAAATGGTTTTTCTATATTAAAATTTAGCAGTAATAATATTTCACCAGTGTGCCAGTTGTTGCTTCTATTCTTTATGTTCGAACCCTTTACTTCTATAGCAAACTTGTAGTATTAAGCAACGCCCAAATATAGATTACGAATTGGAATTTCATCACAATATAAATAAGCGTGACTTTTGAAATGTGGAAGTAAATAAAACTACATCCTGCTCACTGCCTCTCTGTGCTTATGTAAATAATTCTCTGCACGTATTGGTGATGTTAGAATCGATACCGACGCGCATTTTATATATGTAGTGCATTTAAATCCAAAAGCTTCAGCTTCAATACTAGTGTCATAATTTCAATTTGAAATTCAGTTTTAACGTACGAAAATTGAATATACTTTAAAGTTTTCATTTCTAAACGAACATTATTCTGCAAAATTAAATTACTACAATGAAGGAAATTTGTATACATCCTTTCATTAATTCCTATACATTTTGCAATCCGCCCAATCGAAACTCTAGAAAATAATAGCAGAAAAATCGAGCGGATTTAAACAGCATAACGTGGAATCATTGTTGGAGTTCCTCAGAAACTAATTGGAATGTTCACGTAGAAATGAAACTTTGACTAGGGTGTGCTTTATTGAGTATTTCCTTACATCTCGTAGATTTACTACGTTGTATTCTATCAATAGTATTTCACCATGACGTCCTCATTAATGCTTTATTCGGAGAAACCAAAATTATATCAACACAACCAAATCGATATAAGCGACACAAAGAGAGTAGTGCTTTATTAAGCTCTCTATACCTTCCTTATGGTATCATTGGCATTCTTTTGATATCATTATTCCAAAATGAATTTATTGGAATGACTACGTGTGAATAAAACCTAATTTTTTTTATTTATTTCATTGTTATATACGAGGGCAGTTTGATAAAAAATATTTTTTCCGCAAATAAGCATCTTATTTCTCAACATAGTCTCCTTTTAGCTCTATACGTTTAGTCCAGCGTTTTTCCAATTTTTTTATTCCTTCCAAATAATAGATTTTTGCCATAGTGACTACAACGTTTGCACGGGTGCATTGTCTTGAAGGAACAGCACCTTTTCCTTCGCCAAATGCGGTCTTTTCTGCTTAAAATCAATATCGAATCTGTCCAAAAGCTTTGAATAATATTCGCCGGTTATCATTATACCATTTTCAAGGTAATCGATGATAATGACACCGCGTGCATCCCAAAAAACTGTGGCATGACCGTGTTGGCCAACAGGCCCACCTTAGCCTTCTTTGGCGCACGTTCACAATTTAAATCGATGGTGCAGAGTCCCCGTAGTATTTATCAAGCCTTTCCTTGGTTTCGGTGATGGTTTTTTTACCCCAAAAAAATGCTTAATCAGCACACGAAATTCACTTTTTTCCATTTTCGTTAAAATTCACGAGGTTGTCTGCTTTTAATGGCTGTCAAACACAAACTAAATGACACAGTTTGCTCAAAATTTGACATCTAAAATTACTGCGCGGGAAATTCAAAAACTCACTGACTTATCAAACTGTCCTCGTATTTAAAGCAAAATCCAAATAATTATTACCAATTCAATCGGGGAAGTATGCTGCTTTATTAGCTTTCTGTGGCTTTTTCATTATAATTGTAGATAAAGTATTACCGGACTACCACTTACCGAAACAAGCTGTTTAATTTGTTAAGACGAGTAGAAGCAACAACCTTAACTATGACAATGGTGATAAATTAAACCTGCCAAACAATCGGAAATAATTATACTAAAGATGCTCCTATCGGCTTATATGCTTACAAAATACGTACATTTCAATTTTTCAGCCACTATCGCATCAAATTGCGTCAATACCACCACCACCACCCACCACATCAATCTGGCACAAGAAAATACAACTAATGAAAGAACTACTTTGCATTAAAGTATCAGTGAACGACTTATGAGCTTACAAAATACGCACATTTCAGTTTTTAACTCACAGTCCCTTATCAACAAAACAGCCCGCACATAGATATCGATAGTAGATTTATGAGCATTGGGCTTAGTGGACAACTGAGATAATATATTTATTATCTTTATCATTTGTTTAAATATGTATAGCCAACCCACGACAATTTGGTTCGGTTAAATAACCTGCTTAACGCCATATCGTTTCTTTAATACATTTTACAGTAAATACATTAGATTTAGATATAAATGAAACCACTTTAGCGCAATGCTAATAATACTCCTTTTAACCGAGATCTTAACAAGTAAATTAAGACCAACCGAATAGGTCTCACAAACTGGCTAAAGCAGCAATTACAATATAAAGTAACGTTTGCTAAAATGGATTAAGAAGTAAAAATTTTGTTTAATACTAAAAACCAGTTAAACTAGTAAAAACTAGGTTTGTAAGGTTATTTTGACGCATCGTGTACGTGCAGTATTTTGATAACGTATGGAACGTATTTTGAATGTAAATGAAGTAAGTTTTCACGAAAAAAAATGTTTTTGTGTATGTAGAATGTAAGTTGGTGTAAATGATACCCCACTCGATTTTTAATGAAGCATTAGATATCATATGAAAGAATATTTGTATGGAGTAGAAAGATTTTTATGTTAGAAGCAGTAAATTTGGTTGAAAAACAATGTTTTGAGGAAATTGTTACTGAGACGGCACTGGTAGAATACTACCAGTTTGCCACTGGCCTTTTACTGCTGTGTACAAAAGAATTCGGATTAAAGAAATGTTTATGGACGTATGAGTGAGTGAGAGTATGATATATTGATATAGTATTAATGTGCAGTAAGGAATATGTTGGCATATTTTGTTTGTAGAAATTTTGTAATATTGTGCAATAATGGAAAATTGAATGCGTGTTCAAGGATGAAGTTGTTAGAATGTGATTAAGTTCGTTAAATTGTGCGGAAAGAGGATGCAAACATTTCATAGAAAGTTGAGTTATGGTCTGGACAATGTACAGAGTGAATGTAATTGCAATTCATGGCTTTTTCGAAGAGTTGTGAGTGGACACAAAGTAAATTCAACATGGCTACGTTGTTTTTAGTTTCGTATGGGTTGGGTCCATCCGGACGTCCACTCGGCAGAGAAACGCACGAAATACACGTTCGTGATAGGCAAATTTTGGTACTAGCGGGAAGAGATTGGTAATATGGCGGGCAGAGAGCATATAAGCGAGAGCCCAATTGAAGTAAGGGATAGTGGAATCGTTCGGTTAGAGCTTAAGTAAAGATCGCGCGAGCGGCGTTTTTGAAGGAACCTTAGAATGGTCAGTGTGGATTTTATTTGTAAACTCTAGTTCAGTTGATATATATATATATATATATATATATATATATATATATATATATATATATATATATATATATATGCGACTGCAATAACCCATAAGAGGATAAATCGTATAGACGTTCATAAATAAATAGTTTAAGTGTGAATAGAAGGGAGATAATAGTGATTTCCTTTCAAGAAATTTAAAAAAAGTGGTAAAGCAGATTTAACAATAAAACAGCAAAATATTCAGTTGTGTTCAGTAAGCGCGTGATTCAATAAAAGTAAAGAAAGCCTGAAGTAACCCTTTGAGTAACCGAATTCAAAGTTTGCGAATTTAGTTAGAGATTAGTGGTCGGTGGAGACATTAATTGTCGTATGTATGTATATGTTAGTAATATCGAATCGATTGTACAAAGCAGATAATACTTCTATTATATAAGTGGAAGAAAAGAGTCTTTGTTGTGATAAACGTTTACGTTGAAGGGCAAATAATAAATCGAATTGCTCAGGTGCATATGTGCTCTGCACTCGCGAGTGTAAAGCCTAATGAGTTAGCAATTACGGCTGTCTTCTGTTTTGTGAAAGTGTGGGTGCGAATTTAAAAAGGATTACTGAAGCAGATCATATGGACTTCCCTATATCACGGATAAAAGAGTAACTAACATATGTGCAAGAAATAGTTTTAGGTTTGTGTAACAGATACAAGTACGATTATCTTTTAAGTTCATTCTTGCTTGTTGAGTTTCTTATTATAAGAAAAAGGACAATCGAACTTTATCTATTTTGATGTGTTTAGTATATAAGGTTTTGAGGCAATTTTTAATATATAAGAATTGGTTTTTGTGGTGCTTTTGAGAAGCCACGTGTTTGTACATATTTGCAAATGCGAATTGGTCAAAATATATATATATATATATATATATATATATATATATATATATATATATATATATATATATATATATATATATATATATACATTAAATATCCATTATTTAATTTAATTTTGTTTGTCAGCTGAGATAAAATGTTAGCATTAACCTGTGTAAATTTACCTAACGGGTTACATCTTTTGATAATTGAAATTAATCTTTGAATATTTTTGAGTTTAATGATCGATTTGCTTTATGAGCCAGATCGATTACAAAATTTTATTTAACTATTTTGAATTATTTGACAGTTAAATACAGAACACGAAAAACAGAATATTTTTATTAAGTATAAACTACAGATTTGAAGTATAAAAATTCAAACCTATTGATGAATGTTTAAATACGGTTTTTAAAAAGAAAGTATTCATAAAATATATGGAGGTTATTCATGATGAAAACACTGATCGTTCTATTATAATTTTTCAGCAACTAACGAACGATTTGTTGATATAAAACTTATCAAACCGACTTTTTATTTTGAATTTTCTGAATTGGGTAATATTTATTTTCAAAGTTTTCTAACAATTATATATATATATATATATATATATATATATATGAGGGATAATTAGAAAGTATTCAAATTAATGTTTTATGACTTGTAATTTTCATATGTACTGAGTATGTTCAATAAGTTTACAACGACCCGTGTATTTTAAAATTTTCTTAAGCTTTTGGATACATTTTTTCAAGTGTGATTAACTTTGAGTTGTGAATGGTTTTACTGAGTAGGCTGCAATCCTGTCTTCCACAGTCAGATAGGATTAGTTTAACATCCCGCCTAAGACTATTTATTTTAGAAACGTTTAAGATTGTGGTGGCGCCTAGAGACATTTTTTCTGGACTGAGCATTGTGAGTTGTAGATTTATGGTAAGTGTAAGGTGTTTAAAACTACTTTTCAATCATTTTACTCCTTATATCAACCCCGCCCATTTCCACTGTAGCTGGCTTGGCAACTCGCTTACTTCGGTAAGCCTGCACGACGCCTAATGCGGTTTGGACGTGTAACATGTTGCCTAAGACAAGGCCCATTTATCATTTTGCAAACAAAATAATTATTGTGCATATGACTGATCGCAATGGTGTATAAAGTTTTGTTATCTTTGGTCGCATATTTTCCATCCAGGCAATGTATTTGGTCGTTTTCCCAATCAAATTGGCAAATAAATAACGTTTTTGGTCATCAGTTTCAAATGATAATCGACACAGTAACACAATAACACTCAGTTCTTGCCCATCTAGGGAGTACGTTTGGCCGTTTCCCCAACGAAATTGGTCTGTTAATAAAATTTTTGGGAATATCAAATAATAAGTAACTCGCTCAAACGATACAATTTCGTTCTATTCCATCAAAACAATGTGTTTGGTGATAAATGTTTTTTTGGCCCCCAATTGATTACAAACACAACTCAAAAATGCAAAGGAAAACAGGTTCTCCAATATGAAGCGTTTAAAACGCACCCCAACAAAATATAACTCGGAAGTTTAGTTTTGGGAAACGACCAGATTTCTATTTTTCTAAAATGTTGACATAACTGTAAAATGTAGCCTTAGAGAGTAGTCGTGCTTTAGTTACGCTGCAGTTAACATTGAATTTGGTTTATTGCAATAGTCAGCAGTAAAATGCCTGAAACAAGCTGACGCATTCGATAGTTGATGGAACGTTAATTCAACGTGTAGTTTCAACTCAGCAACATTTTTAGATTTCTTACCAAATAAAATCGTGACCTTGTTAAAGAATGGATGGATCAAAATAAGATTGTTAATATGGAAAAGGATCTGACCGTACTTCAAAAAGAAACAGCTCGGGCCAAATATGATATGAAGAATTATACAGGTTTTAATAGTTTGCGTATTTTTGGGTTCCCGAAAATAAACAAGAATATACGGATAAAGCGGTTAACGCCATGTGTAAAGATAAGTTGGGTATAGATATTATACTGTGAATGATTGATTGTTGTCACAGGTTCCCTGTCCCTTATAATACTAGACGGTACTAAAAAACTCACAACACTATTAAAGAAGATCTTACTAAACCAAGGTAAACTGCAGTTATCAAAGCGATCAATATCATCTATAAATAACATTTTTAGCCTTTACTTTATATAGTTTCTCTTTTCCTTATAAACCTAATTCGTTATATTAATGCTATGATTGTATTAGAATTGTGTAATGTTAGTTTATTGGCTAAAAAAATAGTAGTGTTGTTTATCATTTACGCAATAAATAATTCTTACATTTTTTTAATAAATTGATATGTTAAAGGTAGCACATTAGATGCTTAAAAATGTAAACTTTAACCATTATTATACATAATTAAAATACTTAGCTTTTGGGTTTTAAATGGTGTATTTATATATTTATACATAAAATATAAATAGAAAAATACACCATTTAAAAACCTAAAAAGGTAAGGATTTTAATCATTGCTTGTTCATTGTTACCAAAAATAACGAATTTAAAGGTGGCATTGAGGTCCTAACGATTGCCGAAACATGACAACCCTTTCCAGCCCAAGTTTTAAATATTTCTTTAAAAAAATGTTTTTATTATAATTTGTTCGTAGAATTATTTAAGAAATAAACATAAGTTCACATTTTAAAAAAGTTTAAACATTAAGAAAAGAATTGAAGGACTCTATATGGAATGAATGGGCAGAACCGATAATAAAATGTACTGTATTCTGAAAAGATTATATTATTAAAAATAAACATAATGGTAATTTATTTTCCATACAGCCCATTATTGAGCACGCCTTAAAACAATTGCGACATCTTTTTTTGGGCTCTATATACATTGGCCAATGGTCGGTGTTATCGTATCTAATATCTTCTATAGGGTTAAATGTAACTTGCCTCTTAGGTGGGGGATCCGGAGTAGATATTTTCTGCAAAGAAGGCTTTCCGCGCTTTCTGTAAAACGATGATTTTACTAACGCATGGACGATTTCTGATAGAACAACCATGAGCCTATTGAATAGAATTGTATGTTCAGCACTGTGAGAGCGGTATAATGACCAAGCATTGACAATACAAATATCAATAAATAAGTTGGTAAAAAATACGCAAATAATACCGTCTAACTTCCATCAAACAAACAAGCATAACGTTCAAGCCGACTCCATCTATACTGGTTAAATATTCCTCGACAGTGACCGGGAGCATAACGTCAATGTGCTTTTTTTTTCACTTGTCGGTCACCTTTTTACCACATCTACAGGTTGCGTTGATTTATAACAACAATTTTATTATCGTACCATTTTGTTTTAGTTAAGTAATCCTTTTTATACGAAAAATTATTTCTCGTGTCCATAGCAATCATTCATACCATTCTCGAAATAATGGCCAAAAAATCACAATTTTCTGTTTTTTGGAAATAACTCTAGAACAGATTGATTTGACAACACGTTGTAGCAAATCTTATCGCCAATTCGATTACGTAACAAAAAATAGGGTATTCCATTTGAAAAAATTGTAATTTGTTTACGTTTTTAAGTCTGGCTGAAAAGTATAAATTTAGGCGAAGATTTTTATTTTAAAAAATGCGTATGATAAAGGCATCTTTAAACTACAAACTTAATTGGATTTTAACTTTTTATCTCAACCCAAATAGTAATTAGTCCATTTTGTAAACGTCACCAGCGGTCAAAATTTCGGAAAATAATTTGTATCCCAAAAACCGTAATAGATGGGCATGGTATAATTTCAATAAAAAAGATTCAAAATTATGGTTCCCATCCAAAAATATATAGGGTGTTCCATTTAAAACAACAAAGTGAATGGCGACTTCCGGTAAAACCGGAAGCAATAGAAGTCTGAAAATAGTTTAGTCGAAGAGAACGCAATCAATTATACCTGATTCTAATTTTTTTATTTTGGCCACAACCCCACACTCTTCTAATAAATGGTCTCGTTGAGCCGCCCTGTATACATCGGATTACTCAGTGACTCAGCGGTAAACGTGTCAGACTTGTAAGTAAGGTATCAAAGTTCGAATCTGAGAGTAAATAAGAGCTTGGAAAAAAATCATAACAAATGAATTCGACCCCAGTGCGAAGTCAGTCCTTGATGACAGAAGCAGAGTCCGCTTCCGAAACGTCGCGATAAAAAAGCAAAAACTGTGGAAATAGGACGATCAACGCAACTAATATGAGACCATAGTTGCAAAACTTAGAACATTACACGTGGTTTCAACTTCTGCCAAATTCGTTTCCTTCCACAAAAATTTTCGTTTTCGATCTTGTGTTTTCTTTTTGAGACCAATAGTAGCGAAATTTTATCCTTTATCAAAGCGCAAATCTGAACATAACTTAAAATATTTTCCCAAATACTTTACTTCCCATTCCTGTGACATTTAGTCAAAATCAGGACTAGTGTCACCATCTATGAATATTAAACAGTAGATACATAAGCGCTCAAAGAGCTTCTCGAAAAAAATCTGTAATAAACACTTTACAATTCGTGTATGCCATATGGCGTCTTTGGGCCGGAAAGGGTGAATCATTCCATATATGATTTTGACGTTAACATAAATGAGTTATTAGTATTCTTTCATAAAAGTAGAGGTGGAGTGGTAGCTCGTAGGTAAATAAAGTTGGCATAAAACAACTTGGCTTTTGTTTAACGTAAGTGTTGTAAAGGTTAAGTTGGTTCAGTATATAATCTCAATAACAATTATAGTCAATATCTGATGTCGAATAAATAAAGTCTCAAAATGGGGCGGAAATGACATGCACAAAATATGTCAATAACACAACACCCTTCCCCATAAATTCTTTTATTTTAAATTAATCAACTAGCGTTATTAAAGCTAGTTTAGACAAGAGGCTTGTCATCATCAGACTTAACCAAGTTTTGCAAAGGCAATTAACCAATAACAATAAACTATGAAACTCAAAGCTAAAAGGCCAAGTAGATTTTAAAACAATAAAATTTGAAATAATTGATAAGTAATTAAAAGGAGGAGAATTCGTAGTCTTTCCTGCTATCACAACTCGAAAAGTGCAAGCTGAAGGCAAAAAAGATGCAATCCAGCATATCTGATGTTAATTAAATCAATGGTTACATTGCCAACAGTACACTTCTCGTTCAAAAGAATGTACCTCTATCGTCAAGATCACCTTTATTAAAGGACTTTGATATACCCCTAGTTTAAATTTAGTACCGTGTGATGACACTGAACAGCTTATTAATAAGATTATAATTAAAAAAATGACAGTCCCCGATAAAGAACTCAAGAACATTTAGAAAGATGGATAGGGGGATACTGAATTGCCGAGAGATGTCTATGAACGGCTACCTTAAATTCTTCATATCATAAGTGAGGGGAAAACAGAAACTATGGAGATCATTCCAGAGTTTAGAAGCCGTGTACAAGAACGTGAATTGCGCACGTTTGGTACAAGTGCATATTGATAGTATGATGAGCAGCAAAGGTGGCCGAGATGGTATCAAAAAATGTAATTCAGCGGCGCAATAGCCATTGTAATACCGATAATACTAAGAAAGAACTGAAACCATTCTTCTATGCTCAAGGAACTGTATGTCAGAAGTTTAGGGATGGGTCATTTATAAAACTAATGGCTCTTTTTTTAATACGATCAACGATATCGAGAGCGTATTCGGGAGTACTAACCCAGAGGTAAGAATTATATTCTAGATGAGGTCGAATTTGGAACTTACATAGCAGAAGAAGTTGTCGGGAGGTAACGTACTGATTAGATTTGTACAAAAACCCTATTTTACGAGCAGCTGCTTTAGTATCTGACAGATGGTCAACCCATGATGCATTTGAAGATACAGTCAACCCCAACATAGTAATAAGTCTGAAACTTAAGATCTGAACCACTCAAACTTACAATAGGAAACGCAGACAAGGCAATACTGAGTTTTATTAGCATTAAATAAACTACATTATTACTTCCCCATTCAAGAATACGTTGAATGTCATAAATGCAACAGTAGAATTTCACAAATTGAGGACCAGGATGTTTAAACCAAATCGAATTATTTATTCTCCAAAGAAGAAATCGTAGCAAGCGATGTTGTCCTTGAGATAGGCACACACTCCTCCTTTGCATCGAAAATTAGAATGAAAATTGTGTTTGGGGAATTGCAAGTCGGGTGAATTGGAGCTTTGAGAGGAAACTTGCTTCAGATAGAAACAGAACGTCACGTTATAATTGTTCAAGATGTTGGTGAAGAGCATTAAGATTAGACCTGATACCGCAGATGTTGAGTAATTAATCAGAAAGGGAGTACTTTCGATGACCGAGGGCGCTTGGATCCTGCCCTCCCGGACATCGGAACTGGGCAAGATTTTATGTCCAGTATTTATTACCCGAAAAAGCACAGCCATCTTTTGGTCAGCATTTGGGCAATGTTGCGTAAAAATATTTATACATTGATATCTTTAGGACTGCGGAAAAATGGGTTGCCTTGATGAATAAGTACTATATCCGGTCAGTGTTCGGTTTATTCTCAAGGTGTCGTTTATGACACCGATGAAGGTGCTCTACTACGGATTTTTGAAATAACTTTTTCCACTTTTATTTCAGATAACTAAATCTTATTTCTGTTTTGTTACCATTGTCAGAATTGTAAATTTGCTACAGCCAGTCATCCATTCATGAAGTAATTATAAATGTAGAAATGTTTAAATTAATGGAAACCAACTGGTCTTACGTAGTACTACTGTGGAAAAGATTCAATGTAACTTGTACCTAAACCAAAAGCAATCAAAAAATAATACCAAATGTCACTGGTATTATACTGAATTTACAATTTCTTAGGTTTATTTATGGCAATGTAAGAAAAATGCTCGCCCGTCACTTACTAATATTTAAATAGAAAACTACTATGGTATACGGTCTGCTGGCACGTTGCGCTGTATTACGTACATAAAAGAATACACATTTTTTTGTATACTTCTTTCATGTAATCCAAAAGGTAACAAAACAAATCATAACATATAAAGAATACACATCTGTATGCTTGTCTAATATCATCAAAAAACGCAACAAACAATTCATCGGTCTCTTTCCTTAATAACTTCCATCAGTATGGTCCAAATGAGACTGTAAATGGTGACGTGAACGCCCCTCATATTTCTCAAAATCCGGAACTTTACGTTCAGCCAAGATCTTTCGACTCCTTGAGTACGGGTCCCTGTCACCGGGTCTACATAATTTTTCTGAAAATTCCCAGTCTGATGTAGGTAACAGAGTTGATTCAAATTTGCGTATACTGGCCACTCGTCGGAATGAATAACTGATCCCAACTCAGCTTCTCGTTGTATTATTGGCACAAAAGTAGCTCTGTCCTGCCTCTTCACCATAAAATAGCGACAGGCTCTTTTTTCATTCCAAACACCCAAGGGTCATCGATTCTTACACCACGGTTCCTGTTGTTTTGAACTTCAGCATCGCTGTCTTCATATTCTGCAACTACGTAGCCATTTAATAACTGACCACGTTTGTATTTACGGCGACCAGCAAATCTGGCTTCATCAATTTGGATGAGACTATCTACAATGCCCACCATCTTGGCTTTTCTTGAAATTATAGCACTGCATACTTCTCGGGACATATTATACCAATCATTAATGATGTTCGGCGATTCTCTCCGTAAAAAGCGTTTGCATTACGCATTGGAATTTCTTCCACGAAGAAGAGCACGTCTAGAACGTCACACAGGCTGAGCTTGTAGTTTAGTTTATTGTCGATATCCGTATAATGGAAATAATTGTTGTCTCGAACTGACCGTGTCACTTGACATCCCTTAAGAGGACACGGAAATACAGGTCTGTATCCTCCCCCTCTATCTCGTCTTCTCTTCTCTTGTAGGACACTCCCACATCGACGAAACGGTCCCGCTTGTTGTGGTTCATCCACAAGTTGCTGTACCCGCAAAAATGCTGCGGTGTCCTCGTTTAAAATAACGGTTTTGTATAAATCTTTCAGCAGCATTTTTGTTCCCAGACGATTTTACTAAGCTGATATCCTTAGATATTTTTCGCGTTCTATATATACCCTTACACCCACCTACCATTCTTATTATTGGTACTAATTGGAAATATTAATGACGGTAACTTGCAGATGATGCGTATTCATTGAAATTTTCCAATCAAGCGAGTTAAGTGCTTCCTAGTGACACCACCATGCAAAGAACGCAGATAATGTGTATCCAATAGTGACGTATGTTTTTGAATTTTTCTTTCCTTACTAGATAGTAGACCGCATAGTGTTACGGTAGACCGCAACCTATATTAATAATGGGACGGTAGACCGCATACTATAGTAGTATAGTCCGTAAAATGAATTATTGCGAATTTCGGCTTAGCGCTTTATTTGGCGTGCACACTCGTAGTTTGTATCTATTTCGTTCTAACACACAATATTGGGACATAGAGATAATGGAATGCTACATTATCGTCGCTGCGGGTAGTGAACTGAGACGGACACTATACGTTTAAAACATCTGTATTTGTGAGAGATGTGTAGAAGGAAATAGTAATATTTGTTTTAGGCGTCTCTTTAAAGACTAAATTTTCTGTTATAATCCTTTGACAGTGGTATTCAAAAGTTTATTTCACGTGTTTGTAACTAACAACTACTGAAATATGTTATACTCCTTCAATTTATAAAAGAAATTAAATAAACTTTTGAATACCACTGTCAAAGGATTACAACAGACAATTTAGTCTTTAAAGAGACTCCTAAAACAAATATTACTATCTCCTTCTAACACACCTAACACAAATACAGATGTTTTAAACGTATAGTGTCCGTCTTAGTTCACCACCCGCAGCGACAATAATGTAGCATTCTATTATGTCTATTTCCAAATACTGTGTATTAGAACGAAATAGATACAAACTACGCGTGTGCACGCCAAATTAAGTGCTAAGCCGAAATCATTCATTTTACGGACTATACCAACTACTCTTCACTAACTGAGCTGTAATGGTAGGAAATCACTGAATTAATAGAACAGATATGGGGGTAACAGGTAGAGTATAACACAGCATTCACTGAAAGCATTGTGTGTTGTCTAACCTCATAAAATCCTCCTTTTTTTTCTACAAACTTATGTGTATAATTTTTAACGTTTTTGACGTTTAAGAAGGCAGCGTAGCAAAGGAAAGTTTCTCAATGCTTATCTGACACTATAACACTTCGTTTTAGGAGGATAAAGAAAAAATGTGCCTTGGAACAATTTTGTAGCATGAATTGCATAATCTAACAAGTTACTACCACTAACACCTCTTAACACTAACCAACTATCAACATAAGAAGCAATGTATGCGTGGACGGCGGTGGGGGAGGTACAACATTTATATTCTCTTTAAAACAGTTAAGAAACATAGTAAATCCAAAGGATGCCATGTAAACATTTACAGCCACATTAAATTGAAAAGAGTGCAAAGCTCACTTGTTAGTTATGCAGTGTATATAATGGCCTAACTTTTATTACTAACAACTGATACACCTTCTGTACTTATTTATCTTAGAACATCTAATTTACCTTCTAATTCTGGATGATAAATTTTCGTAAGATTTCTGATAAATTGACATAAATGCTTATAATTCTTTATAGTATTCTTAAGATGAACATCAGGTACTGGTAAATTTAACGCAATGACAACATAACTGTATACAACAGCATCCAATGTACTTGGTATATTACCCAAAATAAAGGAACGGTTATCACTTAACATGTTATTAAAATCATCCAAACAACGAGAAGCTGCTTCATACAACTAACAAAGAATAATGTTAACATCTTTAAAACAAGGCAAAGCTTTTTAACCTCCATAACAAATTCATCTACAGTTCGGGTTCCTTTTATACAATCATAACGCTCAAGAGCTTGCCGCCGTCTAGATCTTACATATAGGAAATTAAACGGAAATGTACTTGCATTCATGTACCATGGTCGCATACATTGTTCATAATTTGCTTGGTGAATCCAACTGAAATCATTACTTACTTTAAGAATGAACAAAACATAACCGAAGCATTTCTAAAAAACTCCTACCAATTGTAAAAAAAGAAAGGTTCAAACGTCTCTAGGAAATATCTTTTATAAGCCATACTAAGTCCTTGACTTTTTCCTTCCAAACAAAAATCCAAATTACACTGAAATATGCTAGTACAAAACAGAAAGGTTAAACATGTTTTCTTACAGTACTAATTACATCTTCAAGAAATTCTGGACCATGAGCTATGTTTACACCATTTCTTGCCAAACTAGGGATAGCAGCAAACTGAGGGCAACTACCATACGTTACTTTTAAATTAACTTTACTCATTTTGAGTAATGTCTAAAATAAAATTGAGTAATTTGCACATTGTTTAGGATTGCATTATACAATACCAAAGCAATTAAACTGTCAGGGTCCACTGTAGGTAAACCAAAATCAGGTTCCCACATTCTTAGAGTAAATTGAGATAATTGTGACATAGTCCCGAACCATTCACTAAAATCTATAATATTAAAAAGTTTAGGAAGTATAAATTTAAAAAACTAACCTAAAAAATGTCAAGTAATAGAAAAGGTGTAAATTGTACACAACGTTGCCAACTCATAACGTTATAGCCGTAGTGATGGCACATCTCAAATGAAAAAGAATCTAGCAGTCGATTGTACGGATATCTCGAGATATTTCGAGCGGTTATGAGAAAATCATTCGAATAGTTTGTTGATCAAAACCAGGGGCTCTATTCTTGAGATCACTCGTATCGACACTAATGATGTATATAATCGAGAAGTACTAATCGAATTAGTCGATTATATCTCAAGATAATCGATTATGGTCCAAAAATTAGCAGGTAATATTAGTAGACGATCTCGTTCGATATATTCGAATGTCCGTGGAAAACATAAAAAAATCCCCAATAGAAGAGAAACTAGATTGGCAATGAACAAACTAAATTTAATATCCCGCTCATCCACCAGGGAGCACTATTAGTTGTCACGTGTCAGTTTTTGGCGCAGTATCAAAGAATATTCAGGACACAAAACACTGATTCAGGATTATTCTTTGGCAGTATCAAGGATTGTTTAGGTTATGAATTAATACGTATTGTAAGCAGAGTTTTGTATATGTATATACTTTTTTTATAAACTATTTAGTGGTTTTTAACTTAAATACGTAATTGTAGTGTAGTTATAGTTTTTGTTAATTAAATATTGTGTACCAATTTTGTTTATAAACTATTTAGTGTTTAGGAACTTAGTGATTACAGTGTATAGATATTTGTTAATTAAATATGCCTATGAAATCAAGGAATTGTTGTGTTAAATTTTGTACATATACTGTTAATAATAGACATCGTTTCCCTTTGCACACTATAAACTTATTTAATGTGTGGCTTAAAAAAATTAATCATCCGAGATTTCCTTTATTAACAAAGGAACAAATATACTCATCATATTATGTATGCCACCGTCATTTTTCTGAAGAATATGTCGTAGTTGGTACTAAACGAGGTCTTACCAAAGATGCAGTTCCAACTCTATATTTACATGGTCTTTACTTGTATTAATAATGTTATGTATATAGATAATGAAACCATCATTGAAACTGAGTTGTCTATAACTACAAGCAATACTGTCTGTACTACAATTGCACTTGCCGATCATGACTATTGTTCTGTGGAAGACAATCAAGCACCGAGTATGTCAAGCATGGTTCCTGTTGCATTATATAATCCTATCATCACGACTAATGACAATCTGTTTCTATCTGAGGTAATCATCAAATTAAGTTTAGTAGTTGTTATTAAAACTCTTTCTTAGGACAATAAATTGGAGGATCAACCACTAGTAAGTGAGCCAACGACATTGAGTAGGAACTCATCCAAAGGTAGCATTTGTTATTGTGTTAGTGGTATGAAAAAAACTATTTTTTGTAGCTCATGGTAAACGAAAACAAATTTTGCAACAAGCAAATGTCAGTCGACAATGTAATTTAACACCAAAAGCAAGACGGTTTTACCATATATGTACTCAATGGGCTAGAAAAAATGCTCAACTTCAATGCAAGGTGATTAGTTTTAAAGATCGACTTGCTAATGCAGAAAAAATTGTTCATTCGGGACAATGGGAGCAGTTAATCGCCTAAATACAACCACCTATAAATTTGTTCTTTCTCAAATTACAAATCAAGCATACCTGTACATGGTCGTGGTTTTACAATTGGTAAGTTATAATGCATTACTTACAAGATATTAAGTATTCATTTATAAAAGACAAAATTTTGGCATTGTCATTGTTAAAGTCAAGTGGTAAAGGTTACCCACTATTATCCAAAATATTTGCATTGCCTAGCAGAACTGTGACCAATTTGTTGAACAAAATTACCTTTAATACTGGCATTAATAACACAATTTTTAATTTGTTAAGGAATTCAGTTGAAAAAATGGAAAATGAGGGAGATAAATTATGCATATTGTTTGATGAGATGTCAATTCAGCCTGTCTCATATAATAAAAAAACATACCATTATGGGTATTGAAGATTTTGGAGAAAATAAAGACAAAAATAAATTTGCTGATTATGTGAATGTTTTTTTGATAAAAGGAATTCGTCGTCAGTGGAAGCAACCTATAGCCTTTACTTTTAGCTGTGGCCCTATTAAAGCAGCTACGTTAAAAGATTTAATTAAAAGAGTAATTGTCGCTTGACAGGATATTGGATTGCATGTTCTTGCAACAATATGCGATCAGGGATCAGCCAATCAAGCTGCAATAAATTCTTTAAAACAAGATACAAACCGTCTATGTGTATCTAAATGTATAGACAATAAGTACTTCGGCTTTATTATAAACGGGAAAGAAGTTGTTCCATTGTACGATACACCACATTTATTTAAAGGACTACGCAATAATGTGCATTTTTGTATGAATGGAAAAAATATGGTTGCTAAATGGCAACGTATTATAAATTTTTATAATCTAGATACCATGGAAGAAACAAGAATGTGTCCGAAATTGACAGATCAGCATATAATACCGGGTAAAATTAGGAAGATGAAGGTTTCATGTTGTACCCAAGTCTTCAGCAACCAAGTGGGATCTTTAATGCTAAGAATTGCTAAATGGGGTATATAATAAAATTGTATTAATGTTCGGAAGTATTAATAACATTTGTTTGCAGATATTAAAAGTGATCTGCAGAGGACACTGCTCATCTAATACTCTTTATAGACAAATTATTTGACAGTTTAAATAGTAGTAGTTCATTGCATCGAGTGAGTAAACCTTTAAAAAATGTTGTTAGAAAAGATTCACCTCGTGTTAAATTTTGGCAAGATTCCATCAACATAATAAAAACATTTAAATTTTTTTGTACAAAAAAGAATCGATTTGTGCCAATTCCATCAATTCATAATTTATTACATACAATTAATGCTATGTTGTATTTACATAAAATTATTTGTAAAAGACTAAATTACATCTTAACTAGAACGTTTAACCAAGACGCTCTAGAGAATTTTTTTTGGGTTTGTTCGTTCTCATGGTGTTATAAATAGAAATCCTGATGTGGCCAATTTTATAAACTCTTTCAAAGCGTTAGTAACGAACAATTTTGTGTCTTCCCATTTACCAGGGTCTAATTGTCAACAGGACATGACAGAAGGTGCTTTAGATGATTTGAGAGCTTTTGTTACTGGAGAGTATGTTGGTGGTATAATGCCCTTAGAGGAAAATATTAATATAATAACCCCATCCAATGTATATACTCGAAAACAAAGTCGTGTTAGCAGAAATATAATAAATGATGTAGCAGGATATGTTTATAAAAAAATGAATTCAACATGTCAATTGTGTATAAAAAATTTTTCATGCATAGTATCAACAGATACTGATAACGAATTTATGGAAGCTAGGCAGTATGAGAATTCCTCTCTTTGCAAACCTGGCACCTATTTTTCTTACCCTGTTGGACAATCTGTATGCCGTGCATTGTAATGCTTGCCAAGAATGTGTCATTTAAATAATATAAAGAAAGTGGGTTGTCAAATATTACTAAACGAATTACCTTTTCAAGCTATTAATTGTGAATATCATGACAATAGCATAAAGTTTGTAACAAATTGTTTAATTTATTTTTGGTGTAAACAGGTTAATAATATTATAAAAGGAAAGGATAGCAGGTTTAAAAATTTTATTAACAAAACCTGAAAATTCATTGGTAGATCCATTAAAGTATATATATATATATATATATATATATATATATATATATATATATATATATATATTGTGTTAATACAATAAAAGAATATAATATATTTGTGTTTTTTGTAATGTCCTTTTCACAAAAGTTAATTGCGAACGTATTGTAATAATTATACACTAGCGTATTCTTTAGTTGGTGTAAAAATAAATTTAAGATATATCTCTTGTTAGCTTATTCATATAAAATTGAAACACAATATTTTAACAGATTAATTTTCAATAATGTAAATTCTGATGACAATACCAGAACCTAGTTCTCTGACAATATTTGAAGAATCAGTATACAATGAAAATAATATTTAAATTTGGCCTTTCTGGTAGTTAATTATCCGCTCAAACACCAGAGGTAGCTGTATTTGGTTGGGTGCCAACTTAAGTAGTTACGGTTCTATTGGGGATTTTTTATGGTGGACAACACACAGAGAAAAGAGAGCGAGAAATCATACTAAACATAGTATGGGGATGCTCACTACTATTTTATATTTTTTAAGTTTTTAAATTTTTATTTTAATAGTGGGCCTCACTCTGTCACTTTACTGATTACTCATTAGTAGTAGACAAGGCAGGTAGATCTAGATTCTAGGCACATCTGACAGGCCGAAATATTTAGTATTTAATTTAGTACTTTACTTACGTTTACATCGTTTATGATTACCTACGTCAACTTTTAGGAATTTTATTTTATTACTTTTATTTGATACCTACCTGTAAATTGAGTTAATTCTATGTACCTACTTAATAAATAGAAGAATAAAATTCTTTATATAAAAACATAGCAGGTTCGTTTTTCTTTTTAATATTCAACAATCGCAACAGTAAAATTAGGAAATTAACAAATGAAAAAGCAAGTGGGATGGATAACATAACAAGTGACATGATCAAAGTGAGAGGTGAAAAAAATTGAACAAATAATCTATCAACTAATTGACAAAATATGGAACCAAGAAAAAATACCACTAAAATGGACGGAAGGTCTAATTATAAAAATTCCAAAAAAAGATGATAAAACAGTGCAAAAAAATTGGAGACCCATCACATTGTTAAACACTAGTGTAAAATAATAGCACAAATAATCGCAGACCAAATGAAAAACAAAGTAGATGAAACATTAAGAACAAATCAGGCTAGTTGTAGACCCAGGAGACATGCATCGACCACATAAGCACATTACGCATTATTATAGAGGAAGCATCAGAATGGAACAAGGAAGTAGTACTAGGTTTTATCGATTTCGAACGGGCTTTTGATAGAGTACACTGTGAGTATATGTGGAAAGTACTGGAAGAATATGGAATTCCTATAAAGATCATTAGAATGATAAAATTATTGTACGAGAATTATGGTGCATTCGTGGAACATAATGGGATTTTGTCAAATAAAATAAAGATCAGCAGCAGGGTTAGGCAGGGATGTGCACCTTTCCCAATTCTCTTCTTAATAATAACAGACTGGTTAATGAAGAAGACTCTCACAAACAAAAGAGGATTAATTAACCTGGAAACTGCATTACAACTTGAGGACCTAGAATTTGCTGATGATGTGTGCCTTATTACCAAAAATGTAAACCAGATGCAAGTAAATATCGATCTCTTGAACACGAATACTAAAAAAATGGGTTTGGAAATCAATCTTAAAAAATCGAACATTTTACAAGTCAACCCCAGAAAAGTGGATGATATCATACAAGGTAACCAAATGGAGAACATGAGAAATGTCACCTATTTAGGAAACATCATAGAAGCCACATGTCAGAAAGATATATACAGAATAAATAAAAGCACAGTTAGCATTTAACCAAGTAAACGAAACATTGTAAGTACTCCAAGGAAATTTTACTAACAAACAAACTGCGCATCTATAACACAAATGTTAAAAGTACACTTTTATATGGATGTGAATCTTGAGCAGCAAGTAAAAGCCAAATTAATAAGCTACAAGTATTTGTGAATAAGTGCTTATGTAAAATTCTAGGAATTTATTGGTCAGACAGGATAAGCAATCAGGAGCTGTGGCAAACAAGACAGGAAAACATTAAAGAAACGCAAAAAATGGCGATGGATTGGGCATACACTGAGAAAACTAGTACTGACATAATCCGACATGCGATGGAGAAGAAATACAGTCGAGGAATGTAAAAGACTCAAACTTACATGGAATGAACTCAAAGTGTTAGCTACGGACAGAAATAAATGGAAAGGAATAGTGTAAAGTGTTTGTGATAGTTTACTAGATTAACAACATTGATTTAGTAACAATAACAAATGAACCTTAACCAAATGTACAAAAACAATTAATATAAATTGTGTAAATGAAAATAATCTAAAAAAATGTTAAAATAAGAACAAAAAAGAAATAATCCAAATATGAGCCAAGGACTAGCATCCCTGAGCATATCATTAATGCTATTGAAACGCTTAAATGCGCCCTATGCTCCTAAATGGATCGGATAGGAATAATAATAAATAATAAAATTAGATTCCATACTTGGCTTTATAGATCAAACTGTTATATTAATTAGTAGGCTTATGTTTGCATTGTCATCTTTTTTATATGCCATAAAATTGTTCTAACATCTCAAGCTATTCTTACAGATGACCTATCTAAAGGTAATTGCAATGTATGACATGAAAACAGCTGGTGTTTTATTTCTGTTTGTGTTGCACTCGAGTTCATTTTATTGGTTATAGATTCCCACCACAGTTCTACATGTTAATCAGCTTAGATTAGGTAAACATAAAACAAGTACAATATTCGTTCTTTATTAAAAAAGCTTTTAGCTAAATATTTTATAACCAGTTAATATAGATACAATATAATTTTAAAATTAAATAATGAAAGAAATACTGAATATAGGTTTGGTCCAACATACTTAAACACAATATATTTATATAATAAACAGTTGAAAAAATCGCATAAATTATAAAACAATGTAACATTTATATATTACTAGTTCTTTTGGACACTGGATATTAAAAAAGGATTTATTCCAACAATATACAATCGATTCATAAAATTCATAAACCAATATTATAGTGATTGTGTTGAATAAAGATTAATAAATAAAACAATAAATGAATAACAATGATAATAAATATAATTACATAACTGAGAATTTTTATTGATAATAAAGTTAATTATTAATGTTAACCAAAAGTAGTTCGAATGATTATAAATTTCACTGTACAATTATAAAAATTGATGTTTATAAATTTTTTAAATCATCATAGCTTGGCGCAGATGTTCAGGTGCATGATAATGTTGCTGGGGTGTCAGTGATGGATGTATTGGTGGAGGAAAACATCTTACATGCTCAACAGACATTTCATCATTCTCTCCCGATTTTAAAAACTTATTTAAAATCGCAAATATTTGAGAATTTAAAACTTGGAATCTTCGAATTCTATCCACCATCCTTTTCAAGCTCTATAAATTCAAACATTAAACTTAACGTGTATTTTATTGGTTCTAACTTACAATGCCTTTGACAATTTCATCTTTCATATCAACACGCTGAACACGTAAGATGTGATAGCAGAAATCGAGAGCTTCAAACCTTCTTTGCTGGCCTAACAACACTATCATTGTACAACCTGCCCAATGTAATCCTTCACCAAAAAGTTCTCTAAAAAATCAAAAATAACTTTGTACCAAGTCAAATTACAAACTTACTCAACCGTATATTCTGTGTCACCTACAGGAATGCAGTACACAAATTGTAAAGCTGACCATAACCTGTGGAATTCAGTGCATTCATCAACGTTCATAACCCCATTGGTAGGTGGAGGCCCCACCCAAACAGGATCATCCAAAAAACTACGTAGACGATTCAAAACTACTTCAAAGACAGATAATCCACAACATAAACGCTCTCTTGTTAAAAGGTCACCTTCTCTAGATATCATAGCTTGCTAAAATTCCATCTTTGCACCCAAGATTTACACAAAACTATGCTTACCTTTGCAGTTCCTAGCTTCTCTATATTTGGTACAATTTGCAAAGCAGAATATTTAGTTTCCAGTCTTTTTTGTTTAGCTTCAGGTTTCTCTCCTTCTACAAACATTTATAAATAATGTTTGTTCACATTAACACTAATTCATAAATCAATTGTTACCAAGTTACACTAATCAGATATCTACTAACATGGTTTCAATAATTTAGAATTTCTTTATTTAAAGAGTTCATGTAAATATTTACCAAACACAATATCTCATCTCTTCATAATATGTACATAGCAAAGAAACAGAAACAAGTTTCCGCCGTTTGACAAAAGTTGGCGCCACCATTAATAATTGTCAGATGTAAAACGTAATTGTCGTAAGGTTGGACATCTGTCAACAACATAACATTAGTGGTTTTTATATTCTTTTTTGTGCGAAAATGTCGAGTTTTGAGCCGAATAAGCGTCATTGCGGTTGCTTGTAGAAGCATACAGAGATGTTATCTTAAGTGAAAGAAGATGTGAGTGGAATCAAAAGTTTAAGAACGGCGAATCTGACATCGAAGACAGAGAACGTAGCGAAAGGCCGAAAGTGTATTGGAAGCATTGTTGGATCAAGATTCGTACCAAACGTAGGGAGAACTTGCATTTGCATTAGAAATCACTCAACAAGCAATTTCACATCGGTTGAAAGCATTGGGTATGATTCAAAAACAAGGAAATTGGGTTCCATATCAACGGACACCACGAAACATGGAACGCCGATTTTTGACATATGAAATGCTGCTTGGCAGGCATAAACGAAAGGATTTTCTGCACCGTATAGTACTGGTGATGAAAAATGGATTCGCTATGAAAATAAAAAAAGGAAATCATGGGGACCACCCGATTATGCTTCAATATCTACAGCTACACCAAATATTCATGGAAAGACGTGTATTTGGTGGGATCAGCTTGGTGTCGTGTATTATGAGTTCCTCAAACCAAACAAAACCATTACTAGGGTTGTCTACTACAAGGAAAAGCACGCCGAATACTATTCCAGACACAACATTATACTCCTGTATGACAATGCTCGTCCACATGTTGCGTTGCCGGTCAAAACATATTTGGAAACACTCAATTTGGAAGTTTTACCCCACCCACCGTATTCACCAAACATTGCTCCTTCTGATTTTCACTTGTTTCGATCGATGGCGCATGGTCTGTCTGAGCAACACTTCACATCATATGAGGATACCAAAAATTGGGTCAATTCGTGGATAGCCTCCAGAGATGAAGCATTCTTCCGACACGGTATCCGTATGCTGCCAGAAGGATGGGAAAAGGTGGTGGCAAGTGATGGACAACACTTCGAATAAAACAGTAGGTTTAATAAAAAACGGCGGTACTTATTAATACACCTAATATACGTATATCACAATCAACATAATTTTTATGTGTTTTTGTTGTTATGCAAATCTCAGTTCTGCTGTACTTTTTGTTTTAATACTCACATCAGATTTATGATGTATAATACATGTTTTTAGAGGTTGTACTGAAACACCAATATATACTTTTTTACAATTATTACAAAAATTGTATTTGTTTTTTGACTGTGTTGTAGATTTTAATTTTGAAAATAACTTAGAACCTCGCTGGTTTTATTTTATATTCAGCTAAAAATGTATTAATTAAATATTTTTTATTTGTGTAGGAATTGAAACATTATTTTTATTAGATATGTCTTATTATCATAAAAACAATGACAATATTTAATATTACCTTTATTGGATAATTATTTTTCTTAAAAGCACAATGAAAAGAATTCTAATAAACGATTACTTTTGAAAATTATATACAGGGTTATTCACGTTATTCGACACGAAGATGAGCTAAAACAGCGTATAAAAAAAGTTTTCCAAACTGTAAGCCCACGTATGTTGAAAATGTTGCGGAAAATTTTAAAAAGAGAATACGTTTGTGTTTAGAGACAGACGGTCGTCATTTTGAACATTTGATTAAGTGATTTCTATGTACTACTATTCTTTTATTTTAAACTACTATTACCTACAAAATAATGTACATTAGGTTGTTTGTCAAAACGCCTTCAATTATAAATTTCTTGAACTCAGTTTGCTCAAACAAAATGTGCATTTTACTTAAAAATATGAAGAGTTAGCCATAGCAATATGTAATACTATTCGATAGACAATTAAATTTTACATCTGCTGTTCCCATAAAATACTGGTTGTCCTGTTTAAATTAAATAAGTTACTACCGTTTAAAGATTGTAATTATTGGCCCTTAATTTTAAGACACCTTGTATAAGTTAGTAAATGTTTCACACAGGCGACATAAAACTTGATCAATTAGTAGACTCCAGTCTTAATTTGGTTGAAAATAAAAAAATACAAGTTGAGAATTTAAGCATTAAATTTGTTACTACATTTTCACAAAATATTAAATATTTCAAAAACCATAAGATTTAGGTAGGTTAAGCCTTAATAAAACTCGCATTTATTTTCATCGTAGAAACTGAAAATAAAATAATATACAGGGTGTTCCATTAAAAATAGCAACTTTGATACTTTTCGTGTTTTTGGCACGCCCTGTATAACATGAAAATAATTTATAAATATATCGCCAATAGGTCCCTATCCATTCATAAAATAAAACTTTTTTAAAATCAAATACTTTAGCTATAAAATACTTGCCGAATAGCGTGAATAAGCCTGTATATATATATATATATATATATATATATATATATATATATATATATATATATATTAAAAGAAGGGAGAAGAAGAAAGAAGGGCGACGAAACGGTAAAGGAACGGAAAACGAGTAGGCGAAAAGAAAAGAACAGCCAAGGAAAGTAAGGAAATAACACAGGAAGAGACAAATGAGCTAAAGATAATGTTCTGGAATGTGACCGGAATAAGGACCAAAGACCAAGAATTTTGGAAGTTCATTAGGGAGCAGGACGTGGAGGGATTGTAAGAGACATGGATGGAGGAAAAATAACGAGAGTGATGGGAAAAGAAGATGCCAGTCGAATTCTCGTAGGTGGTGCACTACGCGGAAAGGGGCAACACAAAAGGAAGGGCAAAGGGAGGTAGAATAACGAGAATAAGAGGAAAATGGTTGAAACAAAAAAAGAAGAGAAACTGAAACGTAGAAGAGGAATTGTAGAAAGGAATATACAGTGGGGAAAAGTAAGAATAAAAGTAATGACGATATATCGTAGAAAGATGAAAGAAGCAAGGGAGAACTTAGAGGAGATGATAGAAGAAAGGGAGGAGAGAATGAAAATAATAGGAGGAGACTTCAACATAAGAGTAGGGGAACACACGAAAGGGGAAAAAGATAAAATGCTAAACATAGAAGGAAAAGAACTGCTGACAATGTGCAATGAAAGGTGTGGGAAATAATGAATGGGAATACAGAATAAACAAATTGGGGGAGTACACATACATAGAAGAAAGGGGAGAATCAATAATAGGCTATGTAATAACGAATGCAGAGGCTGGAGAAAGGTGAAGGCATTCAGGGTAGGGGAGATGATCAAATCTGACCACCAACCCTTGGAACTGATAATGCAAGGGAGAGAAAGTGAAGAGATGGTAAAAGCAGAGGAATTCATAACCAAGAACGTATGGACAGAAGAGAGTATCAAGAGGTGCAAAATGGGAAAAACAATATGGGAAGGTAAGGGAGTACAAGAGAGTGTGGAAGAAATGAGAGAGAGCATGGAAGAAGCAACGGGGAAAGTCAAATTTAAAAGATGGAAAGGTGAGAAAACGGGACGGAAGAGGTGGTGGGATAGAGAATGCAAGGAAGGCGAGAAGAACACTAATACTGTGGAAAAAAAGTGAAGGTAGAAAAGAAGATTATAAAGAGGCAGTCAATAAATACAAGAAAACGTGTGAGAGTAAAAAGGAGGAAAACAAAAAGGAAGAGCAGATAAAGGATATAAAAACGGAAGACGTATGGAAATATTTAAGGAAAGAAGAATGTTGGAAAGAAAAGTGTATACGAAGGAAGAAGTGAAGGGATTAAGAAGGGAAGGAATGAGAGTGGACATAATAAAAAGGGACAGCGTTGTGCAAAAACAGGAAAGATGGACACAGGTGAAAGAAGGAAGTTATGCTATAGGAAGATTAAGGCAGAAGGGGTACCGGGATATTTGAAAGGGGAAGGGAAGATGGAAAGAAAGAAAATGATAGCGAGATTTAGATGTGGAAACGAAAAGAGGGGAAACAAATATTGGAGAAGGTAGAAAATTTTAAGTTGTGCGGGGAAGAGATAAAGACGATCAAACATATGCTGAAAGAATGCAGTGAGTTAAAGGAAGAGGAGAGGATGGTACAAGAAACACTAGAGGAAAAAGGAAGGGGAGCGAATTGGATGGAAGAAACATGGAAAATAAGGCAGATGGGGGGGAGACGAAAAGGTAGAAGACAGTGTAGGTTAAGTTAAGAAAAGGTGTAAACGTGTAAATGTGTAATCAGTTTGTAATTTATAGGTATTGTGACATATTACCTTTTGAACATGTAGTATATACCAGCGAAAAAGTCTTGTATCGAATTAACATTAAACCTGTAAATACCTATTCATAATTTTAATCTTTCTTTTGTAGTAGTACCTATCTAAAGTATTTCAAGCAAAACTAGTACTAAACAGAATATAAAGTGTATACAATTAAGTCGAGAACCGGTCACAACTGGTTCTTATGCGACAATCTTCAGTAGCAGTTCTAAAAAGTTGTGCACTTACATACTTTTTTTGCTGAAGCAATACCACTAACTTATCGCGACGTCATAAAATTGAATATTTTGTTTATTGTTAATTTTTTCAACTTTTAACATCATTCTCATTTGTTAATTTTGTATATGATAATTTAAGCAGTTTAAAAGTAATTCAATAATAAATAATTGTCAAATTAAAAATCAATTACCATTAATTACGTACTTTTATGACGTCGCGATAAGTTAGTGGTACTGCTTTGTTTCTATATATGGGCTGTGGCGTAAAACTTCAATAAAAAAAAATGTAAGTGCACAAAATTTTAGAACTGCTATATAGTGAAAATTCTCACATAAGAACCAGTTGTGTCCGATTCTCGACTTAATTGTATACACTTTATATTTTGTTTAGTACTAGTTTTGTGTGAAATACTTTAAATAGGTACTAATACAAAAGAAAGATTATAATTATGAATAGGTATTTACAGGTTTACATGTTAATTCGATACAAGACTTTTTCGCTGGTATATACTATATCACATGACCTATGCGTAGGCATATATGACTGATATATAAAATAGGTATTGTGATCGAGTTTGAAAAAATTAATTTTTCAACCCCCGATGTTTGAGACCAATTTGTGTCTGATGTCTGTATGTGTATGTGTGCAACTTGTGGGCAAAATTCCAGCTATACTGCTAAATGCTTTCATTATAGTTTGGATCGGATTGGGGCTTGCACGACCCGACAAACTTTTTAGCAAAATTGGCTCACGGATGCTCATCATTGTTTTCTCAAAAAAGTATATTAAAATAGACTGTATATACTCGGATTAAAGCAAAGCTGTCCATCTGGTTTGGCATGATATATTATTAACAAACTTAGTAAACTAGGTACATCCAAGGAAAGTTCTGTTGCTTGGTTCTTACCTTCAAAATAGGGAATGTAGTGTTTCTTTTTTAAATTTTATATCATCCCTTTAATTCTGAACTCAGGAATTCCTCAAGGGTCTACATTAGGACCACTATTTTTCTTAATTTTCATTAGTGATTTGCCAAAAATATTTGAGTATTTTGTATGTTGATGATTTAAAATTGTACCATAGAATTAACAGTATCAATGATGTAGTTATTCTTTAGAATGATTTTTATAGGTTGAATAACTGATCTATTTTGAATGAGCTAGTTTAAATATTAATAAATGTAATGTAATGTAAATAAGCAGAGAGAAGGTTATTATGTATATTATCTTTTCAAATCATTGTAAATTTAAAACCATTGGAATCTAGTGAACGGCCATCCTACATTACCCACAACATGTGCCATAACGCTAGTACAATTACCCTTTACACCACAATTTTAAGAATTTGTATGTAACAACATTATGTGAAGTATTTTTAATACTAAAAAACAATATGACACAAATGTTATCCGATCCAATTGGAGCTTACAAAATGAGAACGACCTTTAGCTAGTATTCTTAAAGATCTACAGAAAACTATGATAGCCAATCTGATCGCATATTAATTCGGCTTAAAGAACGTGGATTCGAGAATTTTCTATTTCGTCGGAAATTATTTTTTGCGAGTTCTCACACGAGTTTTAGATTCTTCTTAAAAATCTAAAGAAAATTATTATGTCGTAAAAGTTATTTGACTTTAAAGAACATTGATTTGGAATGTTTATAAAGCCAAAACACGTTTAAACGTCAATCAGGTCGCTTCTGTCCGTAATAGTTTTCTTAAGAATACTTAACGAAACCTTGCGCCAGAACTCTCAAGGAAGAATTTTCTCCAAACCAGACATTTTTTTTCAGGCCTGTTCGTAGAGATCCCGAAAACGCAAATAGCTTAGAAGTAAGAGCAAGCTGGCGAAATTACACTGGAAAATTGAGATACATGTCCGAAGCAGTTAAAAAAAAAAGGAAACCGTTGCACAAATATATCTGCAAGCGAATATTGACTTAATAGAATGCATTCTATCAATGGAACTAATTAATTCGAAATTAGAGGGGGTTTTATCATGAACCCGGAAGTGAACGAATTTGTGAGGCAGTCCTGACCAAGAGCGCAAAACATTTACCTTTCCTGATTACTGGAAATGGATTTGTCCAGTATTCAAATGTGGTGATTCTACAAAGATCTGTAATTATAGACCGATTAGCATAATTTCCAATTTTGCAAAAATATTGGAAATTATACTATACACACGGATCTATAGTAAAGTGTGTCAGTACATTTCTTTTGCCCAGCATGGCTTCATAGAACATCGCTCTACTGTGACCAACCTTGCTTCTTTTACCCAATTTGTTTCTCAAGCCTTGAACAATCATCAACAAGTAGACATACTTGACACGGATTTTGCCAAGGCTTTTGACAAAATTTACCATGCGATCATTATTAGTAAGTTAGATAGCTTTGGATTTTCAGATTCTCTAAACATTTTTTTTAAATGCTATCTAACAGACAGATCATATGTACAATATAATAATTTTAAATCGGATACTTCAATAGTTACGTCGGGAGTCCCACAGGGATCTAACTTAGGTCCTCTTTTGTTTTTGTTATTTATTAACGATCTGCTTCAATTGTTGTCCTGCAATGTTTGAATGATTCCGATATACTTCAAATGCAAATCGTGGAACTATATAAATGGTGTATTAGTAATGGATTACAACTTAACATGGGTAAATGCAAAGTGGTTACCTATTCCAAAAAACTCCGACCTATATATTATCCATATGAATGTTACTCAGTTTTATTTAATCGTAGTTCTGTGATACAAGATCTTGGGGTTACTTTTGATTGCAAACTCTCTTTTAGCGATCATGTTTCTTCTATATGTAGTTCTGCTATTACAACTCTTGAATTTTTAATTCGTAATTGTCGCTCATTTACTAGCACGGTGGCATTGAAATCTTTGTATACAGCTCTTGTTCTTTCGAAGCTGGAGTATGGGGCGTTAATTTGGTCTCCCTATTATGAAAATCAAAAAGCATCATTAGATGCAGTACAAAGAAAGTTTCTCAAATATTTATTGTACAAAGTTGATGGAGCTTATCCAGAAATTGGTATTGAACAAAACACCTTACTGGAAAAATATGATGTAGTCATTAGAAAAGAGGAGGGTGGTCAGCAGCATTACATTCTTGTACAAACGTTTACATGGAAAAATTGATTGCCCGTATCTATTATCTTCTCTTCAGTTTCATGTTTTACGTTTCTAGTCTCGATCTTTAGTTATCTTTAGCTGTCCTACGGCAAATACTAATCTTCTACTTAAGTCTCCTGTATTTGTTATGTGTAAAAACTTCAACAATATTTCAGATTTTTTTGATATTACTGAAATCAAAAACGCCTCTCGCTAGTTATAAGATTAAGATCAGTGATAGAATTCTTATTAGTTAGCATAGTAGTCAAATTGAGCATTCCAGTGGTAATTTAATTTAGTTTTAGATTTAAACATTTAGAAATATGTATTTTATTCTATTTTAATAGCGTCATTCCTATTGTACTTTGTCTTTTTCTCGCAACTGCTGTAAAGTATTGTCCTGTAATTGGATCAATCGATCTGTTGGGCATTAAATTCTTTATTTTTTTTTTTTTTTTTTTTTATGGGCGATTTTTGTCAGATAACAGTTTTCTTTAGAACTCTTAACTATACGAGGCATGTCTTTTAAGTGTTGCATACAGAGCATAGTAGGCGGCGCTAATCAAATGTCGCTACTAAAACTTAACCTGTATCTTTAGTATAACCTAAATCCAAAAATGTCAGTGCGATATGATAATGGTGTAGATACAGTGAATTTGACAAGTTGTTCGAACAAGGGAACTAAACCGAGAAAATTTTCGCGCAATAATTTTTTACAACTCGCGAAGACAACTATCTCAACCAGAATACCTCGCCGAGTTGATTTCTGTTTTAGTAAATAAAGCACTACATCATCAGTCGACAATTTCTCGGTGGTATGGAGAATTCAAGCGTGGATGGATGAGTCTTGTCGACGATCCAAGGGCAGGTGCACCAAAAACAACCATCACCTAGGAAAACGTCGATGCTGTGCGCAAGCTTATCAAGGACGATCGACGTGCGACATATCGCGAGATTGAGACATCATTCTGGATTTCAAAGACTTCAATTCAAAAAATTTTGCAAAAAGGATTGGGGGTAAAAAAATTGGTCTCCCGTTGGATAACGCATCTGTTGACCGGGTCAATTGGTGTTAAAAAAATCTAGACCGCTTCAGCGTAGGGAATTCTAAAAACGTGTACAGCATCGTCAGTGGTGATAAATCGTGAATTTACTCATATGAACCCGAAAATAAACGCCAGTCATCTGGGTGTTCCAAGGTGAAGAAAAACCAACAAAAGTAATCCGTTCTTGAAGTGTATCCAAAAAGATGGCGACATTTGTTTCAAAAGCAGGTCATGTGGCAACAATTCCTATGCAAAATCAAAGAACTGTTACTGCCAATTGGTATACAACCATTTGTTTGCCGGAAATCATCGCTGAGCTTCGAAAAACTAACCCGGAACGACGAATCATCCTCCACCAAGACAATGCAAGTTCGCACACAGCTCGCAAGACAATTGCATTTTTATCGCAACAAAACGTCGAATGGTTAGACCATCCTCCGTACAGTCCCAACGATTTCTTTACCTTTCCGAAAATCAAGAATGGACTGCGTGGTCACAGGTTTCAATCGCCAGAAGAAGCAGTCGACGCCTTCAAAAACGTTATTTTCACTGTACCAACAAACGAGTGGAATAACTGCTTCCAGAATTGATTCGAGCGCATGGAAAAGTGCATTGATCTTTGTGGAGGATACTTCGAAAAACAATCAAGTCTTTAAAAGCTATCTACTGTTTTATTCCAACTCTATATGCAACACTTAAAAGACAACTAGTGAAAACTGGTCCCATAAATATTAGTACTGGGAAAAAATATATAGAAACGCTTACTGAACAAAAGCCTTTTCCTGTCAATGACTCTTCATTATGTGTAGGTTTGTTATAATTAATCGTGAGAACTATTCAACCGCAAAACCAGATTTGCAAAAAATTTTCAAAATTTATTGCGACATCAAAAAAGTTTTATCAGGAACTCTTGTATACACAGAAACAGCAAATGCGTGTACTCAGAACTATTTGATATTGAAATCCATTTTCAGGCTCAAATTCGGATGCCTTATTGACGGAATTTTTGAACCCCTACTGCAGAACTCCAAATCTGGAACTAATCAGAATTGCGAAATTACAATGCCAGGGTGATAACTTCACATTACTTCGCTTTAAATCTTATTTATTACGAAAAACTTTTATTAAGAAAACTTATCTAAAATTAAATTGTGCTTAAAACAAGTTTCTGCCCTTCTTTGCTCAAAAGTTGATACTTTTACCTTGAAAAACTTTTACAGGGAAATGTCTAAAATTGAATAAACTGTAAACAAATCTCTAAACCCTTTGCTACAAAGTTTCCCAGATATTCAGTGTTGGTATTGTATTAGCATTAGTAGCAAAGTTGTAACAAAATGCCAAATTGGCATTTGGTGTACATATTTTAAGATAGTGGGTCACTCTGGACTATCCCAAAAGAAGAACATGAATATAAACAACATTTTCTGGTTTTCTACAAGGACCTCGAGGAATTCTAGAACTACCCACGTCTCCCACAGCAGAAGAAGAGAGATGGGCCACAGCGCCATTCCAGCCGAAAAAACGTTGGGGTTTCAGAAACAGAGTTACCTGGAGGTAACCCTGAAAAGAAACCTTTATTACGCGTTTGTTGATTATCTTGTGACGAGCAATATTGCTTGTGTATTTTAAGGTGAATAATATTACAGACCAAATCATCCTGAAGGTAAATATAATTTTGTTAAAAATAAATTATGATGTAGCTGGTAACAATCTAGCGACCACTGCAATGTATAGGTGCTTCTTGAAAATTCGTGAAAGGAAAAAAAGTATTCTTCAGATTTTCAACAATCCCTAGTTAGAATTAAACATTTTGTGGAAAATGCAGTTAGAACATATAGTAATGGAAAATTTAAACATTTTAGAATAAATTATGCTACAACATACAAGCTAATTGGTAGCAAAATTCCTTTTATCTATGAAACGAGGTTATCAAATGGCCCAATAAAGATAGGTGTGAGGTTATTGTAAAATTTTTTTTTATGAAAAATGGAATTGCTAATATTATTGGCGTCATAGATGGAAGTCGTATAAAAATCTATAAACCCAAGATCGACGGTGAAGTGTCATTTCAATGGAAAAGGATAGAGTTTTTTAATTCAAGCAGTAGTGGAATACGAACACAACTTCACACATATATTTTGTAGTGAACCAGGATCCCTTCATGATACAAGATTGTTACGAAAATCAGGAACCTTTGCAAACATTACCAATAATCCACTATTTATTGGAAATGGTTTGTGCTGAGACCAGCTTCTAAACGAAATCCTGAGGCATTAAACAATACTTTTGAACAAAGAAATTTAAACAGGTGTCTTCAAAGATTTAATGAAAAAATTATCTTTTTGTCACAACCACTTTTTGAAATGATTATTAAAATAAGTAACACAATGGTAATATTTACCTGTCTCCACCCTTTGAAAGCCTGACACTACACTGATAACTACATTGTACCATCTACATCTTTCAGTATCCATCACACACAATACACGTGTCCTTTTCATGCTGTATCATTAATAATAATAAGCATATATAATTAATAAAATCAAAACAAAACACAAACTCCAAATACAGTACAACGGGCTCACGCTCCTGGCACAAAAGCTGGTCTTTGAGGGGAAACGGAAAACAGCGATGTCATTCCCTAAATAAAATAACCAATACTGGGACGGATCCAAGCTCTTCCGAGCAGCCCTAATACGTGAAAAGAGAGCTTAACTTGCGGGCTGATCTTCATGCATGGTCAGAAAGTGTTTGTCGTTTTCGGATAAACATACTCCAAAACAGACACAATATCGAAGTACCAAGATAAGTATAAAGACTAGTTTATTTTATTATTACCACCTGCATAATACTTTTTTTATGTACTTCAAAGATCTGAGAACCCCTCAATTCACCAACAACAGGTAAATCTCTAACCTTCAACAACAGAATTTTCTTATTTACATCAACAATAAAACACTATGTCAACAGACATAACCCAAACACCCATTTACAGGATCACAAGTGCTGACTGTTATGTTGCGATCGGAATAGTGGCAACAACGCCAACCATAGAAATTAAGAGTGTGCACATTGTAATAATGCGTGTGTAATTGTACAACTATTTTGATATATTAAAGGAAGAACGTTTATTGTAAAGTGTGTTTTTTTTATTAAATTGAAACAGCATACAGCGTTACCATTCGATGTTTGTGCATCATAGCAGTTGGCGACGAGGAAAAACAATTTTTAATTTTTTAAAAGTCAAATCTGGTGCATTTTATACATATTTTTCAATAATTTCTACCATCAAAGGAAAAAATGGCCTTGTTGGGAAGTATGCCCGAGTTTAAAAGCACAGATGATTTTACGGTATATTTAGAAAGGTTAGAACAGTTTTTTGTGGTGAATGGCATTGAAGAAGAAAAAAAAGTAGCAGTTCTTATTACAACTTTGAGTACCGAAGTTTATACTACTTTAAGAGATTTGTGCGACCCTAAAGCACCGCATGAAAAGTCGTATGACGATTTAGGGAAAATATTGCGTACTCAATTCTCCAAGCATGTATCCACTTTCAATGAACGTATCAAATTTTATAGGGCGGAGAAAGAGATAAATGAGCCAGTAAACATGTGGTATGCCAGGTTAAAAAAATTGGCTATCAATTGCAATTTCAAAAATTAATTGGAGAATATTTTAAAAGACAAGTTTGTGACTGGGTTGAGTAAAGGCAAGATACTAGACAGGTTATGTGAAGAAGATCCTACAAAGAAGTCATTAGCACAAATTGTTGAAATCGCAATAAAAAAAGAGGCTTCGTTAGCTCTTAGTAGTGAAGTGTCCAATGTTTTTAAAATTCAACGTCAGTCTGCGACACCGAGGCAGCAGCAGGGGAAGCATTTTGAAGAGAAGACAATGTCAAGTCGTGCCAAGCCGGGACCATCAGAAAGTGGTGTAAAGTGTTTTGCTTGTGGTAAGCCAAACCATAGCTTTGCTAAATGTAATTATAAGTCCTATAAATGTAATTATGTAAGAAGGTAGGGCATTTATCGACGGTTTGTCGATATAAGAAACAGAATTTTGTTGAAAAGGTAGATTTAAGGACAGATTCATCAAGCTCAGAAGAAGTGCAAGCGGAACCTATTCATAAATTAGAGTATAATTATACGGTAAGTTGTGATGCTTATAAGTTAAAGGTATTTATAAATGATCAGCCACACGTCATGGAGGTTGACACCGGTTCTGCAATTACTGCAATTGGGTTAGATTATTATTTAAAACACTTTAAAGATTTAGAGTTATTTAAAAGTAAGACGATTTTAAAATGTTACAATGGATTTGAGATTATACCAGAAGGATTTATTAATGTTAATTTAAGAATTAATGATATGACAAAAAAAGTAGAGATTTTAGTTATTAAGGAAGGAAGTGTTCCATTGTTAGGTAGAGATATTTTGAAAGAATACAAAATTCCTGTAGGTATTAAGGATATGTTTTCAATATGCAATGTAAAATCTGATCTAGATGGTCTAATTTCAGAATTTTCAGATCTTTTTAAAGACGAACTAGGTTTATTTAAATTTGAAAAAATTAAGATGTTATTGAAGGAAGGTAGTCAACCTAAGTTTTGTAAACCCCATGTGTTACCATATGCTTACAGAGAAAAAGTTGAAAATGAATTAAATCGTCTTGAAAACGAGAAAGTGATTACACATGTTCTTAATTCAGAATGGGGCACTCCTTTAGTTCCTATATTAAAATGAGACAATTCTTTAAGATTGTGTGCTGACTATAAGGTAACAGTGAATCCTTTTTTAGAGGATGTTAAGTACCCCCTTCGCCGTATCGAGGACTTGTTTGCAGCTTTGCAGGGTGGTAAGAAATTTTCAAAACTTGATCTTAGTCATGCTTATAATCAACTTGAACTGGAAGATTCAACTAAATTACTTTTATCATGGTCGACACATAAAGGTATTTATAAAGTTAACAGGCTACCCTTTGGCACCAAACCAGCTTGTGGTTTTTTTCAAAGAATTATGGAAAAAACGTTGCAAGGTATCAGGGGTGTAGTTGTATTCTTGGATGATATAGTTATCACAGGTTCTACCGATCAAGATCATTTAATTAATTTCAGAGGTTTTTTTTAAAATTGCAAGATGCAGGATTTCGGTTAAAACGAAGTAAATGTACATTCTTTTAGGATCAAGTAAATTATTTAGGTCATATAATTAATGAAGAAGGTCTTCAAAAAGATAAATCTAAAATAGAAGGTATTTTAAACTGCCCTAGGCCAGAATCGGTTACCAAATTAAAGTCATATATAGGTATGGTAGGGTACTATTCTAGATTTATCCCTAACATCACAGAACTATTGACTCCGTTATATAAATTGTTGAATAAAAATGTAGAGTTTATTTGGAGTAAGGAATGTGAAAATGCTTTTATTAAGTCAAAGCAGGTTATTTGTTCAGACATGGTACTAGTTCATTTTGACCCAAAATTACCTGTCAAGGTCATGTGCGATGCTAGCTCATATGGAGTGGCAGGAGTTCTATCTCACATTATGCCCAATGGTTCAGTGAAACCAGTTTGTTTTGCATCTCGTACCTTAAATTCATCAGAGCTTAATTATTCCACATTAGATAAAGAAGCGTTAGCTTTATATTTTTCTGTAAAAAAATTCTCACAATACCTAATGGGTAGGAAATTCATTTTAAAAACAGATCATAAACCTTTAATTTATATTTTTGGAGAAAAGAAAGGTATACCTACTATGGCAGCAGGTTAGGCTTCAGAGATGGTCAATTTTTTTAAACACGTTCGATTATAAAATCAGTCATGTCAAAGGTAATCAGAATTCAGCTGCAGATTGTTTATCACGTTTGCCTGTGAACCTGATGAGAAGGGTTACAGATTCATATTCATATTTAAACTTCGTGATAGAGGATTGTAAGGTTCCGATAGATGCAGAGAGTATCAGGAAAGAAATTCAGAGTGATCGTATTTTAATTCAAGTGTATAAATTTATTAAAGAAGGATTCCCTAACCACTTGCCATCAGATTTCCCAGACCGTGACTTAATTAAGCCTTATTTTTCTAGAAAGCTAGAATTAAATTTAGAAAAAGGGTTGATAATGCGAGGTCACAGGGTGATTATTCCAATTAAATTCAGAAATCAAATATTAAAAGAGCTGCACGTCTCATGCAGGCATAGTTAAAATGAAGGGGATTGCCCGCTCTTATTTTTGGTGGCCAGGGATGGATTCGGAAATAGTAGATTTAGTTAATAATTGTGAGGCGTGTCAGCGAGTTAGATCAAACCCTCCTAAAGCTGCAGTGACTCCTTACTTTCCCGCAAAACATGTGTTTGAACGGGTACATATTGATTTTTTCGAGCCAATACGGAATAAAACAGTTTTAATTCTGGTCGATGCATTTAGTCGCTGGCCAGAAGTTATAGAGATGAGATCTATTTCTACGAAAGATACAATTGATGCGCTACGATTACTTTTTGCACAATTTGGAATTCCTAATCAAATTGTTTCAGATAACGATCCAGCTTTTGTTTCTTCTGAATTTGAAATCTTTTGTAATCTGATAGCACCTTATCATCCAGCCAGCAATGGTGCGGCGGAAAATGGTGTTAAATCCGTGAAATCTGGGTTGTTAAAGGCATTTAACGATGCTAATAATCAACAAACATCCATAGTAACGATTTTAGCTCGTTATTTATTAATATATAGGAACTCTTTACACTGCACAACAAGGAAGAGTCCATCTTTTCTCATGTTTGGTAGGCTATTACCTACGCGATTTGATAAAATTAGACCAGTGTACTTAAAAGAAAGACTTAAATTGGAACAGTTAGGTAAAGGTAGAAATTTGACTTTTGTAGTCAGTGAGACTGTTTTGTGTAGGGATTATAGAGTGCCTAAAGAAAAAGTTTTTTGTCGCGCGATAATCTCTGAGGTTCTTGGACCAAGGGTTTATATGTGTCGTGTGGTAAACTCCAGTCTGATCTGGAAAAGACACCTAGATCAGATTCTAAAGGTACAAAATTCTGGCAGTGTCGGTGTGTCACAAAATATAGACAGACATCATACTTGTCAAAATATTGATAGGGATTTGCCTGTAGAACCGCCATCTGATATAACTACTAGAGTAAGTAATGTTCGTAATAGTGAAGCGGCAGTAAGGGTAAGGCCGAGGAGAATCATTCGACCTCCGGTCAAATTAGATTTGTAATTTGTTTAGTTTTAGCTTAGCAGGCGGATGTGTTATGTTGCGATCGGAATAGTGGCAACAACGCCAACCATAGAAATTAAGAGTGTGCGCATTGTAATAATGCGTGTGTAATTGTACAACTATTTTGATATATTAAAGGAAGAACGTTTATTGTAAAGTGTGTTTTTTTTATTAAATTGAAACAGCATACAGCGTTACCATTCGATGTTTGTGCATCATAGCACTGACGAGAGAATATAGTCTGTATCATTGCATATTGCGCACATTCTAAATTTTGCGTAAACGTTTTTGAATTGAAATGGTAGTAGAAATGACATACTTTGGAATAACATGTCCTATATTTTATACTATATGCATTAATAACCTGAATATTGTAATTCTTTAGTTTTTAATGAACCTGTTATATGCAAAAATACTATCAAACTCTCTATGTTAATAGTTGCAGTTATCTGCTACCAATTCAGCTAGTCCTTGTTATATCGTGGATGGATATTGTGCTTAAGTTTTAAAAATCGAAACCTGGTTTACAATTCCCTAGTAAAGTTTAGTTCAAACAATACTTTCTGATATGAAAAGTACTAACAGACTGAAACTAAAAATATTTTCGTTATCCACAATAGTAGTAATAACAATTTTAAGTTTTAATAACCAAAATTTTAAATTTCCTTAATAAATGGAATTTCAGTGAACATTTGTTACCTTTACAAAATGGCCTAGGCAAGATATTTTGAAAGGGAGCTGCTTGAAGCAAATCAGAGACTTCCTCTTGCGACAATGCTTGTTCCATTAACAGACAAAATAATATTGTATTTCCAAATTCACGAAAATTGTGGAAGAGTTCAGTTCTTGCATCAGGATATTGTACAATATCATTTAGCTGTGCATGATAGTAACTCAAAACACCTATTAAGAATATTTTTGGAATAGATAACAGTTACGGATAAAGTGAAATATACCAGGTGAGCCGTAATCATATCGTGGAAGTTTGCAAACTTTTGGCATCGCCCCCATTAATGTTTTAGTAAACTGTAATAAATTTCCTTGTACAAGACTTTTCACAATTTTCAGTAATTCCTCCATTACAACTGCAATACCCTGATAACCCAATAATTTGCACATTGCGTGAAAATGATGTGGACCCACAAAACCTAATAAAAGAAGATGAATAATGTATACTACTCCAACAATACATTTACCTGAATATTGAGTGTATTGAGTTGTATACGCCATATTTAAAGGTTTTGTTCCCCATAAATAATGATGTGACATTTGTGGTGGCTTATCACGATGAACTGGAGGTGTGAATGCTATTTGACCCTTATATTTGGTAAACCTAAAAATTATACAAAGTGTATATTTAAAAATGGAGGTAAAGCAGGTGCAATTCTCTCTTAAAATCTGGTGTACACAAATCATGAAATCATTTGACTTTCACCTAATAATAATATATTATTAGTCATGTAATACATACTTTCCAGTATTTTACACACACTAACTAACAAGATATGGATAGTTTTATTGAATATAAGGTAAATAGTGAAATGAAACAATGTGTGTAATAAACCAAGTAGGCTCATAACTGATATTATCTTTAAGGAATTCATTTGTGCTATAAAAGGCCCTAGAGATTACAAACATTTTTACTTTCATATGAAACATTGACATTGAGCGATTTTTTTGTCAGGTAAAGCTTTGCAACACTTCTTACAATAGTAATAAATGCATGTCCTTTGTAGTCATTCATCAATCAAAATAAAGGTGGTTCTATATCTAGTATTATACTTAAAAAATATGAGTTATTAAAAGTAGTGTTTTTAAGATATAAACTATCAAAGTTTCCAGTTTTTGTAAATGTCTCTGAAATGAGATGAGATATTGGCATAATTTTTTGCATTTTCGCCCATCACCCTCTTTAAGCTTTGTAAATGTGTGAAGGTTGAAATGTATACGATTAACTTCTGCATCACCTTGTTTGCGGTTACAAATCTTTTTTTACTTCCTAGGGAAAATCGATCATTTTATGTTTGTAGGTTATTGTGTCCTCCTCTGCCATATTCGAAACGTTTATAATCTTCCTCTACTTCTATGTCCCTCCACTCCCATTTCCGTAACCATTCTTATTTTTTTTCATTCTCCATCCATTTTAATTGATGTTTCTCTAGTATTGTTGTTACTGTTGTTTGTTTTAATTTTTCTCTTATATCATTTCTCACACAGTCTCTGCATGTGTTTCCTGTTACTTTTGTAAGATATTTCTGCTGCTGTTAGAGCATTTTGCATTTCCTTTGATTCGTTTTATTATTGTCCAAAATTGTTTTAGATTTCATTTGTAATTTACTTCAATTATTTTCGGAATTCTTCCCAACTTCTTCCTTTGGCTAATTTACTTCATCTTGGGCTTTATTTCTTTCTTTTATGCATTGTTCTCTACCTGTTAGCATCTTTCGGTTTTTTTTTCAGTTTTTTTTTATTATTAACTGCTTCTCATGCCCTATCACTCTACCACTTTGTTCTATTAAAACGCCTATCTACTTTCCTTATTCCACATATTTGTTTCGTTTCTTTAAATATTATTGCTTTTAGTGTTTTCCATAGTTTATTTACATCTTTTTCTTCATTAATTTCCGTTTCTGTTCTTTACAGTATTCTATCTCTATATGCTATTTGACTTTCTTTTACATTTAATTTATTCATATTAATTTTTTCTGTGGGTTTTCTATTCTTTTATCTGGTTTTTTAAATTTCAAATCCGCATTAGTAATCTGTGATAAGTATCTAGCTCTGTGTCTCTATACACTTATGCTTTTGTGTTTGTACCAAACGTTATGTAATCTATAGTTGTTTTATCATTGCCTGCCTCTACATATGTATATCGTTAAGTGCAAATATTGTGTTTACTGTTATCATTTGAGTTTCAATACGGAATTGTATGATTTTTTCCCCATTTCCGTTTATTGTTTCGTAAACTTACCAATTTTTCTATTTGTTCACCTATGATTATCCCTACTTCCTCATTTGCTCGTTTATCCATTTCTACCTTTGAAAATCTAAGCGTATAGCGACTATCTAGAAGTATTTCTCCTTTTCCTTTCTTTTTTGCTTTGCTCATCCCCAATATCTGAATGTTGTATTTTCCCATTTTTTCTACTACATTGGTTCTTTTCCATTTAGTATTTTTATTTTCCACGTTGCAATTCTCATTTCATATTCGTTTTTCTTTTTTCCATTATGTTTATTCGTTTTCTTTTCCATTGCTGTGTTTGTTATCTGTTTTCCAACCTGCTCACGGTTCCTCTCTATTAGTTTTTTGAAAATGTAATACTTCCTTTCCCATTCTGCCACACGTATGTAGCACTACCTATTAAGATTTTTTGATATCCTTCTTTTACCATTTCATCTTTCGACAGGTAGTAGGACGATACCGTTATGCTACATCGTTCGGGGCACGATTTAGCTAGTAACCGGTCTGTCCGCTATGTAAGTACTAAAAAGAACAATAGCCTCGGATCGACCTGGCTACAGGGGCAGTCAAGGTCGAAACAGACAGACCCCGTTGCTGACGACTGTGCAAGGATTGAATAGCGAGTTGGTACGGGGAATGTTAGAGGTATGCAAGATAAAGAATTTTAAATTATGAATGTAATGTACGAAAATCAGCTTGACACTGTGTGTATCGGAGACAAAGCGCAAAGGAAAGGATGCTGTGGAGATGGAGGATGGCAGCCTAGCACAATGGTGAGGAGTTGAGACTGAAGTGCATGGCGCAAGAGGAGTTGGAATGATCGTGAGTAAAAGAGCGAAAATGTGTTAAACAGTACGAATTGGTATCCCCCTGGGTAATGTGGGTTGGAATGAAAGTGGAATTTTGAAGAATTTTTCTCATTGCATGTTATGCACCGGTGAATGGAGAAAGAGACCAAGAGTGTGAGAACTTTTGGAATGATGTAGAGAACGTGTTGAACATATGTAATCCAAACGAAAGAGTGGTGATATTAGGAGATATGAATGGATAGGTGGGTATACAGAGAGAACATACTGAACGCGTTCTAGGAAAGTTCGGAGACCTAGGAGGCAATGAGAATAGTGAATGCCTGGTGAACATCTGTGTGGAGAGAAAACTGTATATAATACGTGGTTTAAACATAAAAATATGCATATGTATACAGGTGAATCTAAGAGTATGATTGACTTGATAGTGAATGATGAACGACCTAGAAAGTAATGCGTGGATCGGAGTGTTGATCGGGCCACTTTTTGATTGTATCGAGAGTGTTTTTAGGGCAAAAGTGGGCCTGGAGAAGGAAGGTAAACGTAGTGTGAACGTCCAGAATTAGCGTAAATAGACTAGTAGATAATGGTATGAGAATGAAATATGCAGATGCTAAGAGTTGAATGTGAATGACGCAGTGTGGAACGAACAAATAAAAAACAATGACGTTGAAAGTGCATAGATAAGCTTGAAATACTGCAACTATGTGCTTGGTGGAATAAATCGGTAAAATAGGCAGTATGTAAGAAAAAAGATGCGTACATGCCAACGATCTCTCTAAAAGTGAGCGTGAGAAAAAAATTGTATGAGGTGTACAGATTAAGAAATAAAGAAGTGAAGGAGGCAGTGAGAATAAGTAATGAGAAAGTGATGACCGTGGAAGGAGAGAAAATGCAGAATGATTTTGAAGGAAACAAAAAACTCTTCTGGAAATGGTTCAAAAATACAAAACGTTGCCCAAAACAGAACGAAATAGTATGGGACGATTGTGAAGTGAGGGAATGCTGGCAAGAATATTCCGGAAAGCTGTACAGTAGTGAGGAAAATAAGACTGAAGGGTTAAATAAGGAGAATCTAGAAGGAATGGTGAATTAAACTGAGAAGGATATTGGGTTAAATGAGGTACTGTAAACGGTAAGAAGGTTGAAAAACGGTAAAGGAGTAGGCGTGGATGAAATCATCGGTGAAATGCTACAGTATGGAGATGCAAAGCTTATACGAAGATTGTGTAAATTATTCAATGTATGTCTTAAGTGTGAAAAAGTGCCGAGTGATTGGAAGAGCGCCATCATTGTACCACTGTGTAAGGGCAAGGGGAACAAGAGTGATTGCAAGAACTACGAGGAATAAGTCTGCTCAGTGTACCTGGTAAAGTATTTGGAAGAGTACGGATTAGAGTACGAGAAACTACACAAACTAGGATTTGGGATTTGAAGAGTGGGTTCATGCCAGGGAGACGATGTGTTGATCAGATGGTTGTTCCCCAGCAGGTGATCGAAAAGTGTTTAATTACGTTTGTAGATCTGGAGAAAGCATATGACGGAGTGAATAGGGAGAAGCTGGAGAAAATATTAAATGAATATAGCGTAAGTAAAGGTCTAATAACAGGAATAAGGGCAGTATATAACAGTAGCCGGACATGTGTTAGGGTAAGAGGAGGTGTGAGTGAATACTTTAATACTGAGCAAGGAGTGCGACAAGGCTGTGTGATGTCACCGTGGTTGTTCAATGTATACATGGATAAATGTGTTAGGCAAGCATGTACCCATACAAATGGTGTAATGGTTGGTGAGATTCCTGAGAAGATAAAGAATGAGTGTATAACGAAGCAAATATACGTGGGTGAGGTTAGAGGTAAGGCCGGACCTGGCGTGAATTTTATATTATGTTACGTTATCTTCTTCTTTTCTGCTCTTCCTATTTCGAGTAATTTGGTCTGTATTTGTCTTTCTTGCATTGTTAAATCATTTTCGATATAAATCTTGGTTCCTTTCAAGCTGGCTGTCCTCTTCATCATGTTTACTTTTTCTTCCCAATTTTCTAGTTTTACTACTATTATTTTATTTCTTTCACTTTTTCCTACTTTATATACATCTTTTATCGTTGGATTTACGGCTATTTGCTCATTAAAAATTTTTCCTACACTATTTGTCAGATCATTATCACTTATTTGTAGTCCCTTAATTACTATATTTTCTTTTATGTTGTCTCGTTTGATCTTTTCCATTTTCCCTTCTATTTTTCCAATTCGTTCCATTAGCTCTATTTTTTCGGCCATCCACTCTTCTGCTTAGTTTTTCCTTATTTCTCTTCAATTAATTCCCTGGTGTTATTTTGCGCGTGTATTTTTAATTCGCCCAGCAACTTCATTATTTCCTCCATTTCTTTTGTTTCGAGTTCTGATTTCGTAGCTTTCTAAAAGTGGCGGTTTTCCGGCGACCGCGTTACCTTTTTTAAAAAGCTAATACATGTATCCCACTTTTCGAACTCGTTCTTTTCCGTTGGTAGACTATTTACTCGTGGTCTACATTTATTTTCTCTTTGTTGATTCATATAATCTATTGTACTACTTTCCCTTTTCTATGATCCGCCACTAGATTTCATGCGCCACCTTACGTTCCAGTAATCGCACTACTCTGTCAGTTGTCAAACTCCGTCTTGGTTGTAATTACTCAATTCTTGTTGTTTATTGTTTATTTAACGTGTTTAATTGTGTAAAATAACAACACCAACATAATTTTGGTGATAAAAAACTTCAAACGCTTTATAAAAATATTATTTTATTTGACTCTATTGTACTATAAAAAATCCGCTCAATTTTAAATAATAAAGCTAAGTCTCCCATTATACTTTAAAGAATGAATTACTGCAATATCTTTTATAACTCAAATTTCTAAGTTGTCATATTAATAAAATACAAGAGCTGTGAAATTCAAGCTTGAAACTAAAAAAGGGTATCCAATTGCTCATAAACTAAAGGAAATTGAATGGACAAACATGAACACATTTTAAGAATCTCATGCATTGGTGTGGGTGTACAGTATAGAAGCTCGTAGATTTTAATTTCTTCTTTTTAGTTCTATTTAACTTTAAGGTGTATTTTTTTTGTTTTATTGTACCATTATTTTTCAAAATTAATTTTTACCAATGCATCTTTTAGTTTTTAAGTATATATTCAAGATTTGGGTGGTAGGTCACTTGTAGTAACTACATTAATGAACTTGGTCTTGAGGGTTCAGTTCAAATTATGCATAATGTTTGTTTTGAGAGCACTACATTTGCAAACTGAAATAAACATTACCGTAAACTAGGGATACTTTGACCCATAAGGGGTAATGTTGACCCATACTTGAGAAAAAGATTAATTTTTATATTTTCCAAACAAATTAAGATACCCCAAATGGTTTTGTATATTTAAATGAAAAATGAAAAGAGACATGGTATTCACTAACTTCTATTTTTATTTTGTTGGTAAAACTATGTGTTGAAAAAGTGATTGTTGTGAGTACACATCTTTATGTTGTCAAACTTTTTCTTCTCCATTAAACATTTGCAGTCATCCAGCTTAGGTAAGTAGTCAGAAAATATTATATAATCCCTATAAAAAATGTGTGACATAGATAATTCTTTACTGTTTATATTTGTAAAATTATTTCATGTGTTTATGAAACAACCGTAAATATGATTTTAAGGGGTTACTTTAGCCCAAGTCCAGTTTAGGCCAATGTAACCCCAATCGTGTTTTAATATGATTTGGTCCCACAGTGAAGCAATAAATTTATATGTGCTTATCATAATATTACAATATAAAGTAATCTACAATTTGGTTTGGTTCCAGGTCCAAAAAAACTAAAATGTCAAGAAATTACAAAAGAGTCAGGAACACGAACATGAGCATGATATCCGTTCTAGAATTAAAACACAACGAGATGTTTCAGAGTTGTATAAGATTCCAAGAAGAACGATAAAAAACAAATTGAAAGGACATTTCACCAAGAAACCCGGGCACCCAACCATATTTTCGGAAAAAGAGAAGAAGGGCTTTGAAGCTCATCTAAACAGGTTGGCTGAGTATCGTTTCCCGCTTACTGATCTTGGTTTTAGATTAACTATAAAAAATTATCTTGATAAAAAAAGTTTAATTTTGAATATGAATTATGGAGTCAACAACACCTTGCACCTCCATAATCTTTTGTGGAAAGACTACGCGGAAAATGCCACCCCCTTATGTTGTGTATAAAGCGGAGCACGTAGACTGAAGGTGGACCAGAGGGCTGTAGCTACAACCGGACAAAGAACGGCTGGTTTTACATGGCAACATTTGAAAATTGGTTTCTTACCACCTTCTTGCCTTGCTTGAAGGAGCAACGTTCAAAAGTTGTCATTAGAGATAATCCTAGCTCTCATATCAGCTTAGAAGTTCTTAGATTGTGTGAGAATAACAAAATAAGATTTGTTTCCCTACCATGCCCATTACACAGCCCCTGGATGTGGCTTACTATGGCCCTATGAAGGAGTCGAAAAATTTTAATGGCATGGAAAGAAACAAACAGAGGTAGCAGCACTTCCAATTTACCAAAAAATAAGTTTCCTCAGCTGCTGAAGCAGCTGGTTGATCATTTGTACCTGAACAAACAACAATTTCAGGATCCAAAAAAACAGGCATTTATCCTCTCAACAGAGAAACTGCTTTGACTTGCTTGCGCAAAAAAGAAACAGACAGCCTTATTATTGGTGAAAGTTTTAGTAGCTCGTAAAGAGGCGTGAAGAGGCAACAGGAAAAAGTATTCATTCTCCTCCAAAAAACGTAAGAAGCCAGAAGTACCAGCAGGCAGAAGTATTAGTATTACATAATTAATAACGCCAAGGCCAACCATCCAAACTCAGAAAAATTAAGATATTAGCTTAACAAAATTTGAAGCAGAAGATTCTGAACTGTTAGATTAATTTAGTTTTCACAGTGAGAGTTTTTCTGACATCTAGTAAGAATGAAATTGAGGAGAAAAATCAGAATGTAGAGGTCCTAGGTGAAGGTCCCGTTATAAAAATGGAACCATGCTACAAGGAAAGGGATTTTGTAATTGTGAAGTATGAAGATTATTATCCAGGGCTTATAGTGAAGATGCCCAGTAAAGAAGAAGATGGTCCTACAGTAGATTACACGATGAAAACCAAAAAGTCATGAGTTTGGTCAGAAAGGAAAGATATTTTGATATTAAAAAGAAAATACACCCTCCCACACTTTTAAATAAAAAATGACATTTTAGTGTAACAGGTATAAGTAGTTTCATGTAAATTTAGAGTAAAAGCCCATACTTAGAATTCACTTTTCATAGATAAAATAAATTGTGTCATTCTGATTTTTTGTACCAAACCTAATGGTGTATTTCTTACTTATTTTGTGAAGCAAATTTATATTTTAAATGTATTGTTGCTTTACTTGTATCAAATTACTCCATAAGTGGGGTTACATAGACCCTAGATTACAAATTTCGATGATTTGAGTGGTTATACATGAGTGGGCTAAAGTAGACCCCAAGTTACGGTAACATTAAACCAATCTTAAAAATTAAAAATGGTACTTAAACATGCTTTTAAAAGTAAATATGACATGTCAAACCCTTCAATTATATAAAATTGACCAAAAGAATTGTTAAACAATATTACTGATCTTCCATTTTTAATTGAAAGAAAAGTGTAAAAAGCTGAAAAAGTGCACCAAAGTACAATGGCCGGCGTGTAAGAAGACGAGGAGCCCGCGCATCGCGAAGAACTACGGCGGTTACCGGTTATAATAAAAATACTAAGCAGTGGCGTATCACATTTGTATGTTTAATAATATGTATATTGGAAGAATGCGTATGAAGATGAATAATTCCAATATTTCCATTGGTGACGCGTTTTTTTTAACATTTGGTTTTTCATGTTTGCATAATAGGCATCTATCCCTGAAAGTATGTAGGCATCTCTCCCATTTGTCTAATAGGCAATTTTGAATGTATTTTTAATATACACTAATAAAAATGAAATAATGAAAGCATTAGGTACCCATTAGAAAATTGTCTTAAAGACGATTAGAGGGGAAAAACATGCTTATCTAAATAATAAATTTATAAGCAGTTAACATAATGACAGCAATTAGAGGTTTGATATATAAATATCCGGATTCTTGGGTTAATTATAGTATTACTTCCAGTATAGCTTTTAATTTTAATAAATTGCGTATTTACATAAAATAGGGTTCTTTGAATTGCTTTTAATATACCATTAAAATATACATTATGCACCATGTGACGCCTCTGATGTAAACGAACGCGGGAATTTGAACAACATCATAAAGTCGTCTTTCGCGCATAGGCGGGCTCGTCTTCTTACACGCCGGCCACTATAACCCCGGTTTACGGTGCTATTAAAATAAAGATTATTCTTATTGTTACCATTAGATTATTATTAGTAATGTGTATAATTGTACGATTGAATACTCATCAATTAATATGTTAGTTAACACTTACTGTAATTTTTGTAGGTAACTACATATGATCATATAAGTTGACTTTTGTCAATGATCAAATAATTGTTTTTTCTTTGTACTTCACCTAAATCCTTTTCCCGAAGAAAGATTTAGGTGAAGTACAAGAAAAAAATAAAACTCTAATATCCCTTTTCTTGGTTTATTTGTATGAGTTTAATGTAATACCAAAGAGTATATAATATAGGGAAGAGAGGCAACGTCCGTATTAAATATCGTATACGCCAAAGTTAGTCGACCGCTTTGGGGCGCTAGCATCGGCTGTCTAGTACTTTACTACCCAAACTAATTAATTTTAGAATTGAACCGTTTTCCACAAATTTCTTCATTGCTGTTGACACAGCGTTGTCACAGAGTCTCCGCGATTACCTGCTGGAAAGGATACCGTTTTGATTTATGACGTTTGTTATTTAATTTCCTTGTTTCATACACAACATAATCGCTCTTTAGATAGGTAACTTAGGTAGAATTGCATTGTGTGGATATTTATAAAATTGTTTCTCTTGTAAAAAGCAGCATATAAATTAAGTCTTTACTAATTTGTTGTTTTTATGGAGTAAGACAATACATGAATTTGAAGTTTTCTTATACTTCCCCATTCCTAATGTAGAATAATTAATATGATGAAAGATCAAAATGGCTCTTAATTATTAAAATAAAGTATTGGTCCTTGTATTCCGCATATGTAATTTTTTTTTTGAAATTTTTCAATTGTTAACCTGAACAAGGAATTCATACTATTATACGAAACGACTAAAATTGGATCAACAATACGGTTAACAAATGGTTGTGCCTTTACCTGGATGCAATGATAATTTGAAATAAAGATAGAACCCCATTAGCGCGTTAACAAAAATATAAATACTTTCGCTAATTCCATAAATAGAAAAATAAATACGTCAGTTTCACATGAATTACCGGCATTGCTGGTTCTTGTACGTTTGGTTTTGCGAATTCGTAATTACTGTTGGTCATTTTTGTTATTGTTTTATTTTATACATTTATATCGTTGTTGTTGTTGTTGTTATTTCGGAATGACACCGTCCAAAGTTACATGTGTTTACTTCAATTGTAAACGAAATCGTTCTACTTATCCAGATTTGAGTTTTTTCCGTTTCCCTCTTGATCCTGCAAGAAGTAAGAAATGGTTTGAGAACTGTGCAAACGCGGAACTTAGTGGATTGAGTTTGGAGGAACTGAATAAAAAGCAGTGTGTGCTATGCATTTTTCAACAAATAGTTTTATGCACATTGCGTAATGGGTTAGTACACAATGCAATCCCCTTGAATTATAATAAAGATTTAGACTTTACCAATCAAGAAGTGGAACGATTAATGACAGTGCCTTCACCTGAAAAAATACTTTTGAATCGTAAATCTAGTGTCGTAACATATAGAAGCTGCAGATTCAAGAATTATTCGGCATCATATGATTCCGATAATACTACTAGCGTAATTGAAGATTATGACGTTTTCCAAAGTTTACAGGTTTGTGATACATATTATCTACATTTATTAATTCAAAGTATACGGATGAACACATTTATTTTATATCTCGGTTTTCAGATTGAATATATTAGAACATTTTGGTTATATTTGCATAAACTATTTATAAAACTAAAAATAATTTAATACTAGAATTAATTAACCAAAAAATATTTTATAGGCGATCAATATGCTGACTACAAAGCAAAGAAAAAGACAACATGCCATTCCAGTTACCACTCTGCAAGTTCGCGTTCAACATTTATGTAAAAAGATTATAGCAAAGAATTCGTGCATTATACGCCTGAGAAAAAATTGAAGACATCATTCTTACAATTCACTGACGGATTACCACACATTGTGAAGGTGTTTGTTATGATGCAGATTAACCATAAACGTACATGGACTAAAGAAGAGAAAAACGTTGCATTGAGTCTATATTATAAATCTCCCGCATTATATTTATTCATGAGGGAAAATTTAAAGTTCGTGTTACCATCAAAACGTACAATAAGTACGTGGCTTCGAATGACTGAGTTGTGTGCTGGAACAGATACCCATATGTTCATAAACTTTCAAGACAAAGTGAAAACCATGGCAATAGACGAAAAGGAATGCGTTTTATTAATGGATGAAATGAGTATCAAAAAAAGCTTGGACTACAACTCAAGAAACGATTTCATCGAGGGTTTTCCAGATTATGACCATCTGGGCGGGGAAAATAAAATTGCATCGCAAGCGTTGATGTTCATGGTTCGAGGTTTAATAAATAAATGGAAGATTTCTATCAGCTATTATTTATTAGCAACATCTGTAAAACATAATGTGTTAAAATGCCTTATTATCAAAAATATTGAGCCATTACAAGCTGTATGGTTAAATGTCCGAATAGTGATAGGGGATCGAGCGGCTTGTAACAGAGCTGCCCTTTCATAATTTATGTGACAAAAAATACGCCATTTTTGTATGTGAATGCCAAAATCTATGATGTCCCACATCTAATCAAAAGTGTCAGAAATCATTTGCTAGCATATGATATACTTGTGGAGGGAATAAAGTTTCTTGGGATGACATAAAAACTTGTTATGGTATAGACAAACAGTGCAAAACTGCTCGGGCTTCCAAAATTGAGTGATTTACATCTTGGTCCGAACATATTTCAAAAGATACGAGTGAAATATGCAACGCAAATATTTTCAAGATCTGCATCCGCAGCAATTAGGACTTGCATAAAAAGTGGACAAATTAATAATGAAAGTGCTCTAGAAACTGCCAAATTTTTGGCAAATATGAATGATTTGTTTGACGTTTTAAACAGTGATATTTTAAATAGTTAACCCCTACCAAAGTGCTCTGTCTGTAAAGAAACCTTTTCTGGAATTATTCCTGGGTGAGGCAGTGGAATGGATTTCAACGTGGAAAACGTACACAAAAACACAAAAAGTTCGTGATGGTATACCTATACATTATTTTCGTTTAATCTCGTCTATGAAAGCCACTGCAATTGTGGGAAGATTTGAAAAAAATGGTTTCCAGCTCCTGTTAAATAGCCGATTAAATCAGGATGTTACAAATTTTTTTTTAACAATTCGTCGTAGAAGTGGAAATAATTCAAATCCTACTGCAAAAGCATTTCGACAATCCTTGCAGTGAAATATAGTGATTAGATTTTTAAAGTCACTGGAAAATTCCAACTGTGAAATTGATGAGATATTAATATGGAGTTGCAAAATGAATGTTTATTAGGAACCAAAGATGGCACAAAACATACCGAGTGTGGTGATGGTGAAGATGAAAAGGAAACTTATATAACAGATTGTGAAAGAGAAACAATTTCTGTAAATAGTGTAACTTTAGAAGAATGTGCTATTACATATGAGGCCGGGTACCTTGTTTACAAAACACAACAAAAATTTAATTGCAAACAATGCGTAGAATTATCTGCGGACGATATTTTATGTAACAAAACTGATTTACTTTTAATAGAAAAGGACTATCCGAACTAAAGTGTTAAGTATTTAAAAAAACCTTCCAATCTAGTCATACAGGTAACTTCTATAGCATTAGAAGCATTTGACTACTTTTCCCAAAATAAAGAATAAAATAATTTAAAAAAAATTTTTATCTATATATGTACAAAAAAAGTTAATGAACTGAATCCCAAGTGGCTAAATATCAATTCTTCATGTCACGAACATAAATTATTTTTTATACAGCATTTGATATTATGTAAATTGAATAAAACTTTAAAGTGGACACAAGACCTTAGAAGTGTAGGTGCTTCAAAAGATACAAAATTTCAAAAATTAATGCATTTGCAACATTTGTAAATCTAGTAAAAGTGTTTTTCTTAATTTTATTTTTAAAGTGTGAGTATTATACAGTTAAGGCAGTCGTAAGTTCCTACAATTTAACGGCCAACCATCAGCTTAATTAGGAAACACGTCATATTAAAATACTTATCTTATTTGGTTTTTTTTTTTAATGGTGTATTTTAAATTATACAATCTAAACGTTTCGATAACAGTTACAGTTATCTTCGTCGGTAATATTGTTAAAAATTGTTAAGATGTAAATTTGTCAAATTGAATTAAAACATAAGCCTGCTGTTAACAAGTTTGAGAAATACATATAAAATTATTGTAAGAATGTCATTAAAATTAATATGTTAAACTGCCTTAAAGATGACAAATCAGAACACTCTAAGGCAGTTTAATAATATTTAATTTTAATGACCCAGTTATTCTTTACTAAAATTTAATTTTGTAGTTGGCTTTATATATTTCTCAAACTGTTATATTAATAGCAGGCTTATGTTTATGTTTTAATTTTTCAAATTTGACAAAATTGTTTACATCTTTAACAATTTTTAACAAATATTACTAGTTGCGAAGATAACTGTAAGTGTTATCGAAACGTTTAGATTGTATAATTTAAAATACACCATTTAAAAAAACCCCAAAAAAGATAAGTATTTTATTATGTGTGATAATGGTGAAAGTTTACATTTTCATACGTCATATTAAAGTCGGACATTTTAATAATATTTAATAATACATATTTTAGGCCCCCTACTTCTAGCGAGCAGAGCCCTACAAGAAGGTTTGGTTTGGCTATTGTGCAAAAAAAATGCATTCCTATTTTAGATGTTTTAATAAATTTCTTTCAAGCATTTCCATGCAGGATTGTAACCGCCTCTGATAAGAGCCTGCATAGAAGTGTTTTCCTAGGAATTTTCAAATTTTTAATTAATTTGTTTCGCAATTTTTTTAATTTGTTGTTTTTTATATTTTAAAGCAGTGTACACATAAACAATCGAATGTTGTTTGCCATTTCTAAATTCCAATGGCACTGCCCAATAATTTTTTTCATAACCTTTTCTGGTTTATTTGCCGCTTACCTGTGAATCATATGCATAACGCACCCGAAACAATGGCAAATCCTCGCGCACTGAATCCATAAACAATAGCCATGCGCTATCACCGCTACCGTTGGACGCCAAATTTTAAATACTTTAACTCACGTGCCTTTTAGTTTCAGTATTATTAGTTTACCAACATTATTAGGTAATGTAAATCTATTTTATGGCACAAAACCCCACCTTTATTTACCTTTACGTACATAAAACTTAAGCCAATTTTCGCCACCGCATACAATACGTAAATTTGCGTTCTATTTGTGCATTTTAAATTTTATTTCGATGAAAGTGCTTATTTGTTGTTTTTTTACATAAATTCTTAGAACATTTGTTTGACGTTTTTTAATGCTTAAGATAATTTACTAATTCTGTTTGATTGAGAATAGTGAAGAAATCAGGGTTCTAAAATTTTAAGTTCAGTAATCGTCCCTTTTCAGGTAGTAGCAAAAAAATTATGCATACAAAATTTAAAGCATTCTTCCAATAAAAGGCTTCTTTTAAGTCAGATAACACTGCCTGTTTACAACTTGTACTTAGGACAGGTAAATATTCAGTATGTACATCTTTCTCTTACAGTAGGTTGTAAGAAGCTGTTTCTTTTCATACTAACTATCGGTACCTATAAAATTGCAAATTCTTTGCTAGGCAAACTCAATACTTGACTACTTTAAATTCTAATACTTTGTCTCTCTTCCCTATATTATATACTCTTTGGTAATACCGAAGACTATATAATAGGAAGACAACCGGCTTTATGACAAATTTCGTGTGCGTGTACAGTGTGTTGCCTGTACGACGCTTAAGTAATTTTTAAAAACTTGTAAAGGACAAAATATTTTAGGGTATAAGAAAGAAAAGGATAATTGTGCTTCGGTTTTAGGGTGAATTAAATTGCAGGTAATTTTTTCAAAGGCTTTGCAACGTAGTTGCCACAGTTAATACCTACTGAGGTAGGTACATACGTATCTAACTGGTTTTTGAATTGAACTAAATATTTTGTGTTTCTCTGTTATTCTAGATACATGGACAAAACTAGTTTTTTTGTATTATTGCCGCAAAACAATCAATTTATGTAATATGCATCGATACAGGAAGGTCACATTTTATAAAAATTTAGGAAATATAAGTCATTGTTTTGCCCTATGTAAACCTAATTAAATAGAAATATTTGTTGTTAATTATTTTTATTAATATTTCCATAACAACGGGATAGCGCATACAATTATTATTAAACTACAAATTGTTTAGATGGTTAATCCTTTTTACTTTCGGATTAGAGTTTCGCCAGCTAGTCATTCGAATGTCTTAAGAAAGCCACTTCAGGATTTTATACAACTTACACTTTATTAGGTGTCTAATTAAAAAGAGGCTATGCTGATAACAACAATTTTCTAGCAGCAACCAATTAGAATAGTTTTCGTTAATTGATTTAATACAAGTTGATAATAATTTTGCCTCAAATTGCATGGTTGCGGAACTACTTTTAAAATAATTTTAAATAATTTCTAAAATTAATTTTACAATTGAGACAACTACTTCTGTGGGAATTGTTAATAGTTTTATTCCATCTTTCGAATAATCCCTTTTAATAAAAGTTCATTACTGTTTCTTAACGGCACATCGGAACTTAATTTTCTGCAGCTTTTACAATTAAATTCTTTCAATGTTCTATTTACTACACAGTCGCGCATTTTTCTAAATTAGATATGTCACCAACATCGTCTACTACTTCCTTTTCATGTTCTTCGTTCGTTATTTCTTCTATATTTGTTTCTTTTGGTACGTTGTCTTCATCTAGTTTGTTCTTTGTCGGCATGTCTGGAATGTCTTCAATATCAATTGAAATATCATCATCCGCTTCACAATTGGCCGTTTGCGGTGGTTTTAATAGACTTGAAGTAATTGTCCACTGGAAAGCTTGTCTAAATGCTTTTGCCGTCGGGTTTGTGTTGTTGCCGGTTCTCCGTCTAATAATTGTAAATCAATTTTTAATTGAGTCTTGATTCAATCTACTGGTTAACAGAAATTGGACCCCTTCTTTCTTTAAATCTTGCCATAATTGTAATACAGCTTGAATTGTAACTTGCAAACCGCGAAAGTCGTGTATATCTTCTTTAATTTGGTTTGTCTTTGTATATGATCGCCATAGAGAAATCCATTGTAACATTTCATACAGGAACGTTTTCAATTCAGGTCGCTTTACAGATAGAGCACATTGATATGTATTCAGACTGTTTAAGAATCGACTATTTAGACAATCAAACAGATCATTCATGTTCAACAAAAACAATGTCGTCTCTTTGTGGAAGTATTGCGAATTTGTCCCGTTTTCAAACCCGTTTTGATAGCAGTGGATACCAATCTGGAAAATACTCGAGTAGCATATTTGAGCCTCATCTTCTGTAAAGTATTCGGGTTAACATGAGCGTGCGATAGTTTTAGAATAGCTCTGGCTGTGCTTGATCCACTGTCAAGATAGTAAACGTCTCTTACATATTGTCGTGAAGCACAGTTTTCATCTACAAAAATGTCTTGTGACATTAAACAATTCCTCACACTTTTAATTAAATGAGGAACGTCAAATATGGCAAATATCTTCCTGTTGTCAACATTAAAAAATGGACTTTCCACTGTTACACCCAAGTTCTTGTATACTGCTCTATTTGATGCTGCTTGATCACAAATAACGGCACGTACGTTTAATCCAATATCGTGTAGTTTTAAAATGTTTTTAAATAATAGATGCTGCAACATTTCGTTTTAAACACATCCAGCAGAGAAATAAAAGGTAACGGGCAACTTCCACTTTTCAATTAAACCTCGCACCATGAACACTATCACCTGTGTAGCGATTTTATTTTCGCGACCTAGGTGGCCTAAATCTTCATAACCCTCAATTAGATCTTGAGTGGCGTTATACTCCAATTTTTTTTTATTGCTCATTTCATCTACCAGTAACACCCAGTGTTTATCAATGTCTGCCATCGTAGGTGACTTATTTTTCAGCTTTCGAAAAAGTTTCGAGTTGACGCCAGCAGATAATTGTGTAACATGTATCCATGAGTGAATCGTAGCTTTAGAGGGCAACTTAAATTTTAAATTTTCTCTCATGAATAGGTAAAGCGATGGGGATTTGTAAAATAAAGTTAAAGCAACATTTTTCTTGGCTTTGGTTCAGACACTTCGATGCTTATGATAAAGTTGCACATTAACAAAAGTTTGAACCACTTTTGGTTAAACATAATTAAACCCACGAGACGTCGCAGTGACCTTTTTCTTTAATCGATAAATACAAGAGTCTTTAGTGTGATTCTTTCATTGTAAATTTTCTATACGTTTCTTACATGTCGAATGGTTGCTTTCACTGGAGTTTCTTCGGCTCTTCAGAGATGAATTTGGTAATATTAGATCAGAGGACGACTGCAACAAACGAAGCTGTAAGATTTTGGTACAATTTGGCTGTATATTTGCGACAATGAATTGAGTTGTATTTACTTAAAATTTTCAGGAATCATTTTTTTGGGAAATTATATCTCTTTTTGGACTGTAACTCCAGTTCGGTTAACAAGTATTCTGTCCGGCGATGCAGGAGTTACACCAGTATCATTTTTGTAATGAAATGGTACCGCGTTATGAACCAATCTATTTCTTAATGCATTTGTAAAATGCTCTGTGGCAAAATGCACTCCACAAATAATTTTTTTACTTAGTTCTTATAAACTATACAAACCAAGTTCACTATTCCCACAGTTTTCTAACCACATATCACCTCTCCTTCTTACTAGGGAACCGAAAAAAACTTTACTCTGGATGAGTTACACGATTTCGAAAACAGTGAAAATATGAACAACACGCTTTTGATGGCACCATTGAAATTGGAAACAATATTAAGGCAACGATAAAGTAACAACAAAATAACGATAATACAACAATAACAACGATAACAATAGTAACAAACAAATACACGAACAAACTGAAGAGCAAATATGAGAAATACCGACAGTGACAATGCACAAAAGTAACTGAACGTACCTAAGTACTAAATGTGTATTCATCTAAAAATAACAATTTTATAAACTTCCTTACATGACAATAGATACCAAATACGTGGAACAAACAATAAAAGTATAATGGAACAAATAAATCCATTGAAAGTATATTTGTTGTCAAAAAGCCACCGATAAATAATTTTTTGCTGGTTTAAGGAAATTTAATTCCATCCCTAGTTTCATTTACATACACACGTTATATTTGAAATTTGTTGTAAATGTATTAAACTTTATTTTTAAATGATATCTGTTATGAATTCCATAATTACAATAAATTACAAAATCAAAATTAATCAGTTGAAATTGTATTATTCTTAACCGTTATATTTTTTTAATTAAAATTTGTCGTCGGTTTAGCAAAAATTTTAATAAGCATGATGTAATTCTGTTTATTAACTTTTACAGAAAATGGGTTTTGTATAGCCACATGTTTGACTAAGTACCTGTTCTAAACAATGGCAGCAGGTAATTTTAGGTAGGTGCGTATTGGTGTTGCAAAGGTATTGACAACGCTGTTAACAGCAATTGCTATTAGTATCAGATTTCTGGAAAATAATTTTGTAACAAACTTATTTTGTTTAGTTAGTGCATTCATAGATGTGAGACAAGTGGCGATCCTAGCGGGCGACGAACTTTTACACACACGCTAGTTACCATTGGCATTAAGTATCTTCCCCTTTATATAATCTTTGGTAATACAATACATTAACATCGATAAAGATGCATATATCTTTATACAAATGTATGGCATCACACAACTATGGTTATTAATAAAATGATTACAAAATAACAAAATTTAATAAATTTATTCTTAAGAATAGAAATGTGATGCATGCATTAGTAATATGTATACTTGTACGATTGAATACTCATCAATTAGTGTTAGATAACAACGTAATTTTCTTTATAGTAACAAAAATGATCATATAAGATCAAAGATCAAATAATTGTTTTTTTTTTGTACTTCACCTAAATAAAACTCAAATATCTTTTTTCTTGGATTCTTTGTGTGCTTTTAGTGTTAATACAATGCATTAATATTGTATAAAGATGGACATATTTTTATACAATATGAAGGACATCACACAGTTATTATTATCATTATTATTATTATTAAAACTATTACAATATCTGAAAATTGAATAAATTTATTCATAAGAATAGAACATGTTATGTCTGCATTATTAGCATCCATACTTGTACTGTTGAATACTCGACAATGAATACCTTAGTTAACACTTACTGTAATTTTTTTTAGGTTTTAGATATGATCATATAAGATCACCTTTAACAATGATCAAATTGTTTTGTTTTTTTTACTTCGCCTAAATAAAACTCAAAATATGTTTTTCTTGGTTTCTTTGTGTGCTGTTAGTGTTACACAATATATTAACATTGTATAAAGATGGACATATTTTTATACATATGAAGGACGTCACACAATTATTATTATTAAAACAATTACCAAATCTCAAAATTTAATAAATTGGTTCTTAAGAATAGAACATCTGCATTAGTAGCATGAATACTTGTATGATTGAATACTTCACCTAAATCTTTCTTTTCCCGAAGAAAGATTTAGGTGAAGTACAAAAAGAATAAAACTCTAATATCTCTTTCCTTGGTTTCTTTGTGTGATTGTAGTGTTATACAATGCATTAATATCGATAAAGATGGATATATCTTTATACAAATGCAGGATGTCACACAATTATTATTATTATTTTAAAATGATTACAAAAAACAAAATTTAATAAATTTGTTCTCAAGAATAGAAATCTGGTGCTTGTGTAGTATGCATACTTGTACAATTGAATACTCATCAATTAATACCTTAGTTAACACTTACTGTAATTTTTTTTGTAACTACATATGATCATATAAGATCAGCTTTTCCAATGATCAAATTGCTTTTTTTTACTTCACCTAAATAAAACTCAAATATGTTTTTTCTTGGTTTCTTTTAGTGTTGTACAATGCGTTAACAATTATTATAATCATTATTATTATTATTATTATTAATGATTACAAAATATCAAAATTTAATAAATTTGTTCTTAAGAATAGAAATGTGATGCCTGCATTAGTAGTATGCATACTTGCACAATTGAATACACATCAATTAATATGTTAGTTAACACTTACTGTGATTTTTTTAGGTAACTACATATGATAATATAAGATCAGTTTTGCCAAAGATAATTGTTTTTTTTTGTACTTCACCTAAAATATGTTTTTTCTTGTTTTTTTTTGGGGTGCTTTTAGTGTTATACAATGTGTTAACTGGACAAATCTTTATAACATTGCATTTTTTTCTATTAGAAACACTTTTTTCATAAACATTACTTTGACAAAAAATTTCAATGAATGCTGAAGTTTGGCAATACTTATTCACAAGTCAACACCAATATAGTTTAGAAAATGATACATTCTATTGTACAGCCTGCATATTTCCATTCACAAATTTAAGTGTTTCATGTGAATTTTAATATGTCTTAGATTTTTATGTTTCAATTTATTTATATCATGAAATATGTTTAAATCATGTTGCTGTAAGATAAAATGTCACTAAAGTAATTTCATTTGAAAAGACACAATCGAATGTACACCAATATTGGGAGAGAGCTACCCTTCAGATAAAACATTCATTACCGATTAGTTGCAGCATTATATACATAATTTGGTAAGAAATCATAATTCAATTCCCAAAATACATGAAGAGTGATTCTGCCATATGGTGCCAAAACATTATGATTTGCTTCTCTAAACATCGAATCATAATCATCCAATGCTAACCATTTACTCAACAATTTATGGCATAAACGATTTACCTGTAAACCAAAAATAAAATACTAAAATGTGTAACAAATAGTTACCTCAAGCAATCCTTGGAGCTCCATTACCCCAGTGATATCACCAGCTTCAAATTTACTAATAGCCAAGTCCAAAGACTTTTGCATATCAGCATTAATTCTTTGTGTTATAAGTTTATTCAAATCAATTGATCTTCCCAAAAGCTGCACATGGCGTTGTTTCAATAAAGTTTCATAACGATTAGCTCTTGGGTATGGTAATAAATATGCACCTAATGCGGCACACTCCACTCGGAATCGTTTATCCAAAAATATGCTAGATATTATACTAAAATAACGTTTGTTGCTAGATTTATATACATACCTTGCAGCAAGTTGTTTATAGTAAGCAAATATTTGTTCACTTAATTTATATACAAATTGATCAAAACATAAATTAACTTCAGCTTCAACTTCATCATATAAAAATTGTTTTCTAAATATTGTCAAAGCATACAATGCACTGTCATTGTATAAATCTAATGGATAGAGGACATACCTAAAAGAAGTGTTTAAAAATCAAATAATATGTGTATTAAGAACATACTCCATCATCGAAGGCTCTTTGGTTTTTAAAATGTGATCGGTTAAAATCCATGGCATAGACATATCAATTGGAAATTGTATACGCTTTTCCATTGTAACCAAATCATTGCATTCTTCATTGTGTTGATGACGTACTGTACATTTCTAAATTAACCAGATGAAACAGTAATCTATATTGTTTAAAAAACGAACTTACAGTAATACGCCGCCCCATTGTCATTTCTAAATAAAATTCTCTATACCATAACTGCGATAAATCACAGCAATTTTTTAAAGATTCTACAAAGGTGGTATTTTAAAATAGGCTTATAAATATAAAATAAAAAAATATACCACTGAAGTTAAGTAAGTAACCCCAATAAAAAGAAGTTTTATGAAACTGATCAATCTGCATTAGGTATTGTCCATCAATATCCTTTCTTAATGTTCGCTTACCACCTGATTTGTCTGCAATTAATGATTCCAGCATTGTACGAACCATATACAACTGTGTAGAAGAAGGGCCTAAAATAGATTGATATAAACATCATTTTATTTTTCGTGTTTCTTTTTTGAATTAGCATTACATTTGAAACACAGTAAATTAAAACCCACAAAATTTTAATTCGTGAATGGAGCATTCCTTACGTTTCAACATTTAACTTTTTTGTCTACAAATAGTTAGCAACGAGTCGAATCACTGAACAGAGAGAACCGTGAGCGCATATAGTAGCAAATCATCTCTAAGCAACTCTCACTAGTAATCAACCGGTCTTCGAGAACTTCGCCGTTTCAGAAAAGGCAGTTATCACTGCTACGACACACAACACAAAATAAGTTAAGCACTAAAGAAAAAGAAGCCGGAGACAGCAGCGTATCAAGGAGACCTAGCCAAACGTAGGACAAGAAAATACAGGACAACACTGAGTAAACACAGATACCACCGGAGCAGCCACACGTAGAGGTCAGGACACATCAGAACCAGCAATACATAGAGGACATGACACATCAAGGACCGCATCCAATAAACAGCACCGCCAAGAACAGCCACACAGGACACCAATAGGAAGAAGAGGGCACACAAAAGTACTCTTAATAAAAACATAAAAATCTGTGTTGTTTATTGAATTTATTAACAAAACCGCCCTACATTCTATAGGACTCTCAACTCCCAAGTCTTTTCTCGTCGGGGTATGAGGGCGCAACCCGAGGCCACCACGAACATACGCAACAGTGACAGCAACTCTAACGACACCGCAACCCGTACCTACGCAACCACCCGTTCACCCACCACCCTACAACATCATCTACCTCAACCTCCACTAACTCCTCTTTCTCAACCACTGTACCCAATTCTAAATACTGCATGCCAATATTCCTACATCCATCAAATCTCAAAACAGCTCTTCCAAATCCTCATTACCCCATAACCTACCGTGAACTGAACTAAAATTCAACCAAAACCATACCGCTCTGCTTGTAACCACCACTCCCGTACCTTTCCAAGAAACCCAAGTCAAGATCTAAGACCTTTTTGGGATCTCATCCATAACCCTCACACAACTCACCGGGCCCAGACCTTCCTCCACCAGTTTTAATCCTAAACCTATTTCCTTCTCTTGCGTCATTCGCGGGGTTGACCAAGATGTAACCATCGAAGAAATAATCTAGGCCATAGACTCCAAAACCCATCTGCACGTAGTTGGGCCACCAAGCAGTAGTGCCCCACTCGAACCTTTAAGTGCCCGTCCTGTGGCGGTAGCAATAAATCCCAATCCTGTAAATCCCTCTCCACAACTGCGGCGGCTCACGCAACTTTCGGTTTCGACCGCGAGAAGACCCGAGAGATTCCGTCCTCCCCATCCAAATCCCATAGTATCTGCGCACTCGAAACCCAATCCACTACGAACTCATCCAAACCCGACGATCCTACCGTTGAATACATCCTTCGCATATACCAATCCCTTACAGTCCTCTCGTTTGCTCTCGGATCAGTCAGAAGACCGAGCGGGTCTTGAAACTGGTTGACAGAGCAGCAGCGGAGTACCTAAACCGACGTGTGTATTCCGTCTGAATGGGTACACGTGTCGCGTTCTCCACTCCTATCTTCCATCCTTAAACAAACCGATAATCACCTCATATACCATCCCATGCCTAACCCAAAAGTACAATGGGAACAATAGGAACAGTTAACGCAAGAGGCGTCCGATGGAAACGATTCTTAGTAAAAAAACTTACAAGCAACCACATCCAAATACTTGCCATAACGGGAACGAAACAACCCACACGAGGCACTCTAAACATTTCCCAATACCACACATTGCAAAACAAGAATCAAATAAGAGGAACCCAAGGTACAGCTCTTCTAGTTCACGTCAGATATCCTTCAACCAGTTTTACCTTACCACAGCACCTGCAACACCTCGAATGTGTTGCAGCCACGGTGCACTTGCCGGCTACCCCAATAATAGTTTTCTGCTATTCCAACCCACCGGGGATTGACAACCTTTCAGAAGTATTGTTGAAATACATCTCCAACTTCCCCAACGCTCAAGTATTATTTATATTTAGTGTACCTATTCTGTAACACTTTTAAAAAAATCAAATAATACTGTTCCCAGCAAAGATGTAATAAAATTTTATATTCTTCAAACTTACTTCGTAGAATTCCATATTTAATAGCACTAACGTTTTAAATACAATATAATTCCACATTTTTTTTTATATAATTACATATTTCTCTACGCGCACTAATGTTTTAATTACAATATAATTCCACAATACGCGTTTCAATACGACATGTATCATTGTAAAGAGAAAATATATACGTAAAATAAACAAGTAGTTATGATAACAAGTCGTTAAGGTAAAACAGCAAACTTAATATAAATTATAATTCTATATTTAAAATGTCTCGTTAAAGATGAGTCTATATGATCAACCTGTTCGTTCATTAAAGGTACTTTCTATTTATGTTCATAAATTTCGAATGCTTCCAAAATATCTATAATTTGTCATTTTTATTACAGAAATGTAAACATTTAATGTTGCTTTGTGAAGTCATACGATAATTATTTACTATAAAAACTTTATACATACGTTAACGATGGCACAATAATTTTGAAATAAAACTATTCATAAGTTTGAAACATATCAGTATAATTACAAATATAAAAGATGTTGCATACTTTATTCCGCACCCAATAGGAATAAAATATACAGGTGTTCCCTTTAAAAGGTATATCTTTTACGCCTGGTTTTGATTAATAACGCGTAGTTTCGGATGAAGACGAATTTAACTAAAAAAACGAGTGGGTTTGGGTATAGTGAATGCTTAATAAAATTAATAGAGTAGCAAATATGCTATCCCATGCCGATAAAAAATATAGGGTGTTCCATTTGAAAATTTCGAGAAAATCTAAGATTCTCGTTTTGGACCATTCAGACAAAGGAATTGTCATATCTTTGAAAGCACTCGGTATAGGATGCTGAAATTTTGTTGAGGTAATGTACGAATAGAATTAAAATCTGGAATAATATATAGGTGGTCCCATTAAAAAATATATGTTTGTGTTGTTATGGACTTATGAGCCACCCTGTATTTGCGTTAGAAATGTAAGTAACCAGTTAGATATTAGTAAAAGAGATAAGTGACAAAGAAGTATAAGGTTCATCTGTATAAATGGAAAATTCTCCAATTAAAAAAACAAACAAGTGCTTATTTTAAACATTTGTTAAAAAAAAAATACATACATAAAATTATATTGTTAGAAAATTGCTATACAGAGCGTTTCATTTTCAACTTTATGATTGAGTTGTTTTTTTTACATTTTTAATATTATCATGCTGTTTAATGAAATTGACCATACAAACCCTACATTGTTTGAAATATTAGTGCAATCGCTAACAAATTACAATACAATATACTGGGTGTTCCATTTAAAAATTTTAAAATATTCTTTAATTGGAGTTTTGCTTCACCCTGCATAACAAGAGATACGAAATACCAATCTAACCTATTTTATTAAAACCTAATAACTTCACAATATAAACCAAATGAAAAAAATCTTCACAGATTACTAGATTTAGTGACTGGCTCGGTGACAGATAAGGGATAATTTTTGTACACTATTGGCCATATCTTATAAAATACCCTGTATAACCTAGTAAGGCCATATATTTTTGAAAATCTCTCGAACGTGGGAATTCAAATTTGTAATAAAATACATGGTGTTCCATTTAAAAAAAATGTAAGTTAATATAGGCACATTTTTCTGGAACACCCTATATAGTCAATAATATTTTCAGAATGTGTTCGTTTATGGTACAACTTTGATCAAATTTTGAAAATTCTATCTTCTACGATAACTGCGCAATCGTCCGAGATTAGAGCTTTGGGACACCCTGTATATGTATGTATGTATGTATGTATGTATGTATATATATATATATATATATATATATATATATATATATATATATACTGTGTCCAAGATCAGGAGGGCTACTATGGGGATTTCGGAAACGGTAAAATATAGAGTTTCGGTTAAATGGGAGAAAAGTTGGGCATTTTGGACTTTAATAAAATGACAGTTTTAAACTGACGAAATTCCGAAGTTATGAGACAAAAAGCGAATTTTCACGATTTCGTTTTTAACAAATGGTTACTTTGTGGTTGATGTTAAATAAAAAGTAAGATAACCTTCTACAGGTACTTTTTAACGTTCTTTAACATGGCATGCAGCAAATTGGAATCCGACGTTTCGTTTTCGAGTAACCACCATCAACTTGATTTTTTTTAATACAGTCCTGATTCTTTACACATAATATTAGAAGAGCTTTTTATTCTGCATTCAAGCGTGTATCACACTTGATGGTTTAATTGAGATTTTTAAACTTATTTTACGATTATCGGAGAAAATCTAAGTATGAGCCTGTATCCCTCCCAATAACATTTAAACAGAATTTTATTCATAAATGGGCTTTGGCTAACTGTGCTTTCCTCATCAAATGAATGAGATGGCACAAAATGTTTCAATTTTGAATACAAATTTTATAACCAATTAACTACAATCAATCAACAACACATAAATGGACAGATAATTTGATGACAAGAAAATTTAAACATTACCATAACAATAATTAAACAAAAAATAATAATACATGCTCGAAAAGCCCTCCTTCATTCTTTTCTCCCATTTAACCGAAACTATATCTCTTACCATTTCCGAAATCCCCATAGTGGCACTCCTTATCTCGCGCGCGCGTGTGCGTGCGTGCGCGTGTGCGTGCGTGCGCGTGTGCGCGCGTGAGTGAGTGAGTGAGTGTGTGTGTGTGTGTGTGTGTGTGTGTGTGTGTGTGTGTGCGTGCGTGCGTGCGTGGTGTTTACTATATATATATATATATATATATATATATATATATATATATATATATATATATATATATATATATATATATATATATATATATATAGGGTGTTCCAAAATTAATGGGACAGAGCACCACTAGATTACTTACAAGCAAATAAGACGATTGAACCCAACATGCTTAAGTCCAAAAGTTGCTATTTACTGAGGTACAGGGTGTTTGTTAGTTATAATGAAAAACAATGAAAAATTATAATTATTATTAAAACATTATAACATATTAAATTACAAGAAAAACTACTAAAACATATTCTCAACATGGCCTCCATTTCCATCAATACACTTTGTTAAGTGTTTAATGAGTGATTGTCTTACATTAAAAAATATTTCTTCTCTCGTAGCAAAAACATTCACAGCGTTTACCATTTTTTGCCACAGTTAAATCGGTAAATGCAATCAGTACTTACGATTTTGTTTCATAAAACACCATGCTATGTTTTTTTTACGTTTTTCAAACATCCTGCATCTCAGTAAATATCAACTTTTGGACTAAAGCATGTTGGGTTCAATCGACTTATTTTCTTGTAAGGAATCTACTGGTGCACTGTCCCATTAATTATGGGACACCCTATATATATATATATATATATATATATATATATATATATATATATATATATATAGTGCGCTCAGAAAGTAACGGATAAATTCATTATTCTCGAAATCGTTAATTTGTAGTCAATATCCTGAGACACATCGATTTTTTATTTTGATTCCACAATTTATGCTGTCTCACATGTAATTGGCGCTGCGCCCTTTCCGATATGACGTCAAAGTACATATTTTTAAAAGGAAACCCTACATGTTCTTCGCGTAAATCGATGCAACTCTTTCCCCTGAGTTCAAAAATGCCCTATTTATTGGGATTATTTGTAACAGTATGCGCGATACTAATTATTAAATGTGGCATAATTCGAACAGTGATGCGGTGTTAGTGTTGTCTATGATTGCGTTAAATTAAGAATATGGGTACTAAACAGTGCACAACATCTATTAAAATAAACATAAACTGAACGAAAACAAACATAAAATAATACTTGAAAGAGTTTTTGTCTTCCGGTGACAAAAATACGTACTTCAAGTCTACCTATAACGATACATAAATATACGGTTTTGGTTTACATTTATTATGTTTAAGTCTAATTTTATGTTTGTTTTCGTTGTTTGTTTATTTTAATAAATGTTGTGCACTGTTTAGTACCCAGATTCTTAATTTAACGCAAACATTGACAACACACGCGAAGAACATACAGGGTTGCCATTTCAAAATATGAACTTTGACGTCATATCCGGAAACTGCGCAGCGCCATCTACATGTGACACAGCGATCAAATAAAAAATCGATGTGTCGCAGGATTTGGACCACAAATTAACGAATTCGAAAATAATGAATTTATCCGTTACTTTCTGATGAGCGCACTATATATATATATATATATATATATATATATATATATATATATATATATATATATATATTATAGACATACACACACACAGGGTGACAATTTTAAGCTTCTGTGGGTAACTTTGTTATTATAACAGCTACAGGGTCGGTTAAATTAGCAATATTGGGCAGAATTTCAAGACCAATCAAATGACGTTTTGAGTTTTGACCAGTTGCCAACTTTCGTAATTATTTAGAAAAAACTAAAAATGAGCCGAATTTTCAAACTCAAATATCTTTGAAACCGTTGCAAAAAAAGCTAAAATACAAGAGACGTAATTGATAGATATTTTTACGAACTTTAAGATAAGCCTATTTTTAAATTTATTTTGCATTTCATTTTTGAGATATAACACAAAGTTACTTTTTTTTAAATGGAACGTATAGTTTATTTTAGTCCTATTAAATAGCATATTTTTTACTGATTTCAAAAATGTATAGTTTACCTTATTTATAACAAGTAGTTTTCTTGTAATTTAATAAAAACTGTAAAGTTATCAGTATCAGTTTTAAAAAATAGAGCGCCTTGGAATGAAATAAAACAAATTTGACACTTGCATTTTATGTTTATTTTAATTAAATTCAAATTTAAAAAAGGTGATTTTCTAAAAAATAAATATGGAGTATTCCTGTGAAGAAAAGAACGATATGTTATTTTGCTATTATAATTCTAATCGTGATGAAAATGCAGTGTCGGAAATGTATTTACAGAGGTACATGGAAAGAAGGCAACCTGCTAAAAGATTATTTCGTAAACTGAAACTAATTTAAAGCAATACGGGTCTTTCAAAAAACCAAAAGATGCAAAAAAAAAATTAATGAAGAAATACGATTAAATTACGCTACCTGGTTTATTGAAGAGCATTTTGTTTACGGACGAAGCCAAGTTTACCAACAATGGTTTATTTAATAGAAAAAATCACATTTACTCAACAAAAATCCTCATTTAACTGTAGAGAGACGAGATCAACGTGTTTTCTCAATAAACGTATGGTGCGGTATTTTAGGTACTAAAATCATTGGTCCATATTTTTTTGAACAACATTTAAATGCTGAACGCTACTTAATGTTTTTAAGAAATGAATTTGAAAATATGATGGACGAAGTTCCATTAAAATTAATACGCGCTTTTCGTTATTTTCAACAAGATGGAGCTCCTGCTCACAATGCTAATGTTGTTTCAAACTTTTTAACAGAACGATTTAATAAATGGATGGTACTCGTGGTACTTAAAGAACCAGTCTTATCAACTTCTACTCGAGCCAAAACATTAATTTCCGTTCCTTCGTCAACAATGAAATTTTCTTCGGGATCATTGTTCGGTTCTTTTCGAAATTGATTTTCAAGACGTTTAACATAATTTCTCGCTGGACATTGTCTATTAGGATATCGTTCGCCATAAAGATCTTTAGCTGCTACGGCATTTTTCTACATTCCCCGTAAATAATTAACATGTCCACTTTTTCATCTCTTGTATAAATTGGCGGCATTTTGAAAACAATTAACAAGAATTTTAAATAATTTTTAAAGACACAATAAAAACACCGATAAACCAACAAATGTTTGACAAGCTAAATTTTCATTGTTTTCAAAGTCACCTTAGTTACTTCTTATCTTGCCTACAGAGTGTAAGACGCGCAATTAATAGCATAACGGCCCAGCAATTGGCGAACGTTCTTCGAGAAACGTCGATACGAGTTCAGAAGTGCATTGACGTTAATGGGCAGCATTTTGAACAACTGTTGTAATGTTTTGTGTTCATTTTTTGTATTCTAAAGCCACCTTATGTATAACAAGATAATTATAAATAAATTGTATTTTCTTATTTTCTTTTAGCTGTAATTTTGTTTGTATTTATCGCACATTTTAATAAGACATATGAATAAGTTCCTTAGTAATAGTACTAATAAATGGTACCACGGTACCAATTTGGTTTCATTTGAAAAAAAAAAGAGTTTTGCCCCAAAAACCATTTTGATGAACATTATTTGCTCATAAATCACGTAATTTAGTATTTTTGACGGGATTTCAATTTTTCTACCATTAGACGGGTCATTTAGAATAAATCGGAACCGTCATGGCACACTTAAATGGAAAACTAAAAATTATATTATAAAAAATATTGAAGTTTGAAATGTCACTTATTTGGCATCGTTGGATTCAGAAAATCATGCAGAATTCAAAAATGCAATAATATACAGGGTGTTCCATTTAAAAATCGAAAGTTAGTGTCACTTCGGAAATGAAAAAAAATCGCTTATTACGTCAAAAAGTGCCACTTATTATCTATATAGGATATCCCAAGTTTCAATCAATTATCTTCAAAACGAAGGTGAAAGTGGGTGTACCATGATACCATGATCCTGTTACACCGGTATATATATATATATATATATATATATATATATATATATATATATATATATATATATATATATATATGGTTTTATTAATTGAAAAAAATAACAATAAAAAAAGAGTTAAATCACCATGTGTTCCTTAAAAGAGCTCAACGACTGTTAGAAATCTACAGTATTTATTTAAATTACCGTATATTTTTATGACAGTACCATGCTTAAAAAATAATTAATTGACCAACAAAAAAAAACAAGGAGACAGGCAAACTTGCACAAAACATGAAAATAGTGCAAAAAATGAAAAACTTTCAGCAACAAAATTTTAACTTACAGAAAAAACGTCCCTTAGAAGAATTATTGGTTAAAATATGCAAATTTGGTTGTGCAACTTGAGCTAAATAATAACTTTAGATTAACATTTCATTTGCATTATTTTCTATAGATTTCAACATTACTCTCACTATAATAAATTATTGATTTTTAATTAACTGACAATTAAATCGAATCTTAAAATAAATTTTCTTTGTTTATCCATTTAAACCCTTTTAAAATATAAGATTTATCTGGTATTGAATACACGAAGAGGAGTTAATAAATACAGATATATATATATATATATATATATATATATATATATATATATATATATATATATATATATATATATATATATATATATATATATATATATATATATATATATATATATATATATATATATTCTGTATTTATTAACTCCTCTTTATTGTGTATATAAATCAATAGAACTGCTATTTATTATTCGTTTCATGGAAATTTATGTGACACGAGTATTATACAAAAGAAATGTGACTGATTTTACATTGCAGTCAATGTTATTTATTTCAATTAACGATTTCTTTTCTTCTGATAGAAATATTAAATCTTTTATTTTGTTTTTAATTACATATATTCTGAATAAGGATTTTAAATAATATATCAGAACAACTGAACATAAGAAGGTTTCGTTTTAAAGTGTTATATTTTACAAATTTTGAGTAATAATAATTGAAACAATGAATTATTATAATATTAAGAATGAATGTTCAGAACTTAATTAGTAAACTTTAAAAAAATTTACATATTGATTAACTTTGGTATACAAAGTACGACTTGATACAACCGTTTATTATTTCTTTTTTTTTAATTGATTAGCATTACACACTTAATACTTTTTGTGTGTACAGGGTGATTCAAACTCGACGCCTTGGTCTTATTGTACAAAAACGGGAGAAAATCAGTAAAATCTGATTGAGGGATCTTAAATGGTTTATGTTAGTCTATAACTTGCACCAAAAAATAAATTTGTAAAAAATTTAGAATTTAAAGTTCAAAAATACATATTTCCCGAGAAATTTTATTTTTTTAATATATATTTCGAATGCGCTGTAACTGAAGAGGACCTTTTTCCAATACAGGTGAAAGCTTCTCTCGTAGAAATCTTACATAGTTTCTGCCTGCAAGATTATGGTTATAAAAATGCAGACCAATTGAATTTTCACCAATTATATCACACCAAACGTTTTTACCAAAATTTCGTTGGTTTTGAATTTCGTATATTACATGGGGATTTTCTATCGACCAATAGTGAGTGTTTTTACGATTGCACTTGCCATTAATTATAAATTGACTCTCATCAGTCCATAAAATATGGTGAAATAGTCGTTGATCCCTTATTTAATGGCCAATCATTACATTAAAGATAAAATTTAGACGTTTATCTTCATGGGTTTCAGTTATAGGTTTCAAATTGCGCAATTTATAATCTTGATATTTATATTTGTCAAAACTCGCTGAATAATGGAATACCTAACGTTTAGTTCTCAACTTCCTTGCCTTATACAATTTCTAAGGTTATTTTGATGCATCGTGTATGTGTAGTATTTTGATAACGGATGTAACGTGTTTTGAAAGTAGCTGAAGTTAGTTTGCATGAAAAGAATTTTTTGAGTATGCGTAATATAAGTTGGTGTAATTGATACGCCACTGGAATTTAGTGAGGCATTGGTTATCGTGCGAAGGAATATTTGAATGCTGTAGAAAGATTTTCGTGTTGAAAGCGTTAAATTTGGTTGAGAAATAATGTTTTGAGTAAATTTTTATTGATACGGTACTGGTAAAACTACTGGTCTTTTTGCTACTGTGTATGGAGGAATTTGGACTAAAGAAATGGTTGTAGACGTATGAGTAAGTGAATTTATGATATATTGATATTTTATTAACGTGCAGTAGGGAATATGTATGCATATTTTTGTTTGTAGAAATTTTTGTAATATGGTGCAATAGGAAAATTGAATGCATGTACAAGAATGAAGTGATAGAATGTGAGGGAGTTCGCTAAATTGTGCGAAAATAGAATTCGCCCACATGCGAGATTTACATAGAAAATTGAGGGATAATCTGGTTAATCTAAAGTGTGAATGTAATTGCAATTGATGATTTCTTCGGAAAGTTTTTAGTGAATTTACAAAGTAATTCAAGATGGATACGTTTATTTCGTATCGTTGGCGTCTTCGTCCACGTTGGAACCTTCGACGCGGCAAAGTAACGCACGAAATACTCAATTGGGATAGGTGAATTTTGATCTTAGGGCGAATTTATTGTGACGTATTGGCAGTATGGCGGGCGACTGAATTAACCCATAAGGGGATAAATCGTATAGACATCAACAAATGAATAATTTAATATATTGTGAGTTGAAGGAAAACATTAGTGATTTTCTTCAAGGAAAAAAAGTGTTTAGGCAGATTAGAAGTTAACACAGCAAATATTTTGTTAATAATGTTCCAATTGTGGGACGCGTGACCTAATATTATTATAAAAAAAAAGTGAAGGTAACCATTTAAGTAAGCAAAATAAAAGTTTGTAAAATTTAGTTAAGTTATTGGTGATCATCAGTGACATTAAATGTGTGCAATCGTTAACAATACCAAATTGATTGTATAAAAGCAAATAAGAACTTTAATGTGTATATGGAAGTAACCATTTTTCTTTAAGAACTTAAAAAGGATTACCGAAAGTAGATCATATGGACTACAACTACCACACCGAAAAAGGATTAATTAGTGTAATACGTAAGAATGAGATTTAAATTTTATTGAACCAAGACAAGCACGATTATCTTTTAAGTACATTTTTTTTATTGTTACGTTAATTACGGTTCATTCAAAGGAAAAAAAAGGTAATGGAACTTTAGTTACTTTGTTGTTTTTAGTGTTAGAAATTGGGGAATTTTAGTCTTAATGTATTGATGTGAGAATTTGTCATATATATATATATATATATATATATATATATATCCACTGTTTAATTTATTTTGTCATTTATTTGTGTCAATTGTGTGCCTAACTGGTTACACCTTCTGATAAGTGAAATTAGTCTTTGCATATTTTCGAATTTAAGGATCATTTGGAAATTGCGTAATGAGCCAGATCGATAACAAAATTTCATTTTAGCTTTGAGATATTAATGCAGAACACTACTAACAAAGTACTTATTATTATTATTTTTTATTCAGCATAAATTACAGTTTTGAAGTATTAAAGTTTAAACGTATTAATGAATCTCTAAATACGATTTTAAAGATAAAGTATTAATAAAATATAACGATAATATTGACGATACAGGCACTAACTGCTCTATGTTTGAATTATTCAGCAATAAACGAACATTTTGTTGAAATAACAATATATTATTAAACCGATTTCGTTTATTTTATTTAGAATTTTCTAAATTGGGAATATTTATTTAATTCAAAGTTTTATAACAGTTAGAAATATAAATTTACAGGTATACGAGGAATACTTTAAAAGTATTCAAGCGAACGTCTTACGATTTGGGATTTTCATTTATACAGGGTGTGTTTAATAAGTTTCGACGACCCGTGTATTTTAGAATTTGTCTTAAGCTTTTGGATCAATTTATGTTGAAGTGTGATTAAATTTGAATGAGTAGGCTCCAGTCCAGTCTTCTACAGTCAGATAGGATTAATTTACCATCCGGCCTAAGACTATTTATTTTATCAAAATTAAAGATTATGGTAGCGCCTAGAGACAATTTTTCCAGTACTGAGCTTTGTCAGTTGTAGATTAATGGTAAATGTAAGGTGTTTGAACTACTTTTCAATCATTTTAATCCTTATATCGACCACGCCCATTCCCACTGTAGCTGGCTTGGCAACCCGCTTATTTTGGTAAGCATACACGACGCCTAATGCGGTTTGGACGTGTAACACTTTTTGTCATTGGATATTCTTTTTGAAACAGATTTTCCTTTTCCACTTGAATTCGTTTCAAACGACTGAGCAATTTTGCATGAGGGTGGTGCCGTTCTGGATATCTTTCACGGTATATCTGGGCTGCTCACACTAAATTCTTGGTACATTCGCCATAAATTAACATATCTACTTTTTCGTTGTGAGAAAACGTTGTTAATAACAAAATAAAAACTTAAACCATTCTGAAAGCTTTTACTACTACCGAAGACGATAACTGTAGGCGTTATCGAAAAGTATAGTATACAGTGTGTCCCAAAACTAATTCCGCAGCCGCAGGGACTAGACTCTATGATCAAAAAAGTCGAAAATTTCCTCCTTACGAAGTTATGGCCATCTTAAAGACCGCAATGAAGGTATTCTTGCAAATCAATTTTTGAAATAGGTATCCAGGAAAAAATATTTCATTTATAATTCAGGCACTCTTGAGGTTGTTTGATTGTAAATTACTTCAATTTTCAACTGACGTAAAAGGTAAACAATTAAGTTTTCATACTTATTACAATGCCCAGAAAGTACAGCAATCAGAAATGATTAAACTACTTAGAGTTTGTAATAATAATGCCCGTGCCGCAGATGGTCTGTACCGCCAACGTTTTCCTACTAAGCGACCCCCTGGTCATAAAACAATAAGTGCTGTTGAAGTTCGTCTACTTGAAACTGGATATTTGGCTCCTAACATGATTCATGCTGGTCGTCCTAGACAGCTAACATGATTAACAGGAAGAGCAATTACTCCACGACATTAAAGGATCTTGGAAGCCAATCGTCGTAGTACTATTCACAGATACATGCACAGAGAAAATCTATATCCTTATCACTTCGGTTAAAAAATTGCATCCTGGGGATAGTGAGTTGCGCTTACTATTCTGCACATGGTTTTTAAATTGCTTAGATGCAAATGAAGACCTTTTTAAGCAAGTATTGTGGAGTGACGAGGCCCACTTTAATCAACAAGGGGTGTTTAACCAGCCCAACTTGCATAGCTAGAAGTACGAAAATCCACATCAAATTAGACAATCGCATAGGCAAATGCGCTGGAGTCTAAATGTATGAATTGGTCTGTTGGGCAATGACATAATTGGACCACATTCCCTGCCTAGAATATTAAACGCAGATAATTATGTAAATTTTTGCAAAAACACATTACCTACCATTTTGGAAGGTATTTGTTTATTGCAACATCAAACTATTGTGTATTAACATGATGGAGCGCCTATTCATTATTCTCGAAATGTTCGCCAGATATTAAATCGGCGATTTCCCGATTAATGGTCACCTAGGTCCCAGATCTCAACCCAATAGACTTTTGGATTTAGGGTTACTTTAACTCAAATTACAAACGAAACAATAGGTCATGTTGAAAACAGTTTTCTTCGTCGATTGTATGCATACATAGAACAAAATGGCGAACATTTGCCTTTGTAAATTTACGTATTTTTATTTTATTATGTGTATATGTCACTTGGTTTAAAATAATAAACTATTTTTACTTGGATATTTGAAAACATGATTGCAATTCTTAATATGGCCATAATTTCGTAAGGAGTAACTTTTCGAAATTTTGACATAAGTAATTTTCGACTTATTTTTGGTCATACACCCCGGCGGCTGGAGAATTAATTTTGAGGCACCCTGTATAATAAAACGTAAATACAAAAATATAGCATTAAAACCCCAAAATAGTCAAGTATTTAATTATGAGTAATAAATGTGAAAGTTTCCATTTTCAGAAAATAAAAACTTAATTATAACCAGTCAATTAAACTGTTTTAACAGCGAAATGTGAAGTTTGACGAGAATAAATTTGTAACTAAGTAACACGATGTTATCGCACATTTTATTAAATATATTTTTCCCTGTAACTTTAGAACCCAAGAAAGTAGAAAAGTGTTTTTGGGCAGATTGAGTTCAGAAAAATGGCAACATTCGAAATATATTAAAAAAAAATTCCTAGAGAAAATTTATTTTTGGACAAGTTAACCTTTATTTTTTGGTGCAAATTATAGATTTTAGATTTCAGATTTTAATTATCTTCTCCCGTTTTCACACAATAAGGCGTCAAGTTTGATTCACCCTGTACATTACCTTAACTTAATAATCGTAGGGCATTCAAACATTTTTAATTAGCTTGTTGTATTTTAGTTCATATAACATAGCGTTTCTGAATATTTACCGACAAATTGAGAAATAATGACGCCTTTTTGGCTTTAATTTATGGATGGAGTTTGATTTTCATTAAACTAGAACAACCAACACCTCCACTTTATATTGCCATCCCTCTCATGCAAACTTATCTCGTAATACTAGATTGTTAATTGTTCAGTAATTTTAACTATTTTCTTATTTACTCGGAATGTTTGAGATTTACAAAAAAAAAAGGAAATTGACCAAAACATGTTCCAATTTTTTTTAGCTGAATTCAAAACTTATGAAACCGATTTTAAATAGATGATAATAGAATTGTAACTTTAACATGAATTTTTCCGCATTTAAACTATGGTTTCAGTACCTTGTAACATTGGATATTTATAGTTAATTTGAAATACTTTCGGGATCAGAACGACAATGACACAATTCAAAAGCCCACACCGCAACTGAGAAATAATTATTAATTTGCATAAACAATGTTCGCCCAGTAATAAGTAGCTCCCGCACAGTGCACTGCAAGCACGTTTATTAAATGAAGAAAGTAACTGTAGTAGTGCGCAAATCCCTCATAGATTCAGCCAACCATTACAAAAGCTATTTCACACATTCTCCTCCTCCTCGCGCCTGTTACCCAGCCCAGGTTCCCTACAGGACTTAAAATATACAAACGACTCAAGAATAGTCTATCTTCAAAAATTACCATACCAAATCCAATTACTTATTTGTACCCAATGGGCATATTCTGTTCACTTGTAGGTCGATAGTGTAGTAAGTTGGTCCTTCCAGTTCCTATGCTAAGCTTGATATTTAATCCTAAGACAAATAACGTTACGATGACTAGCAAGAGCGAACAAAAATTGGCAAAAGAACAAATTGGACTGAGTTGGGCTAAATTGCATAAATTTGTAAGTCTATAAATTTTAACAAAATTAAGACATTAAGAAAGGCACGGTGCTTCTAAGGGTGTCATATTAACCCACTTCGTGCAAAACGTGTAGAAACTATACTCAGATATTATGCCACTGTCTTTTTAAGAGAACAGCAGTAAATTTGCTTCTTAAAATAAAATTTGGCTATATTCATGTAAATGGCGACTTATGTAGTTTTTTTTTTGCTTATTTGTAAACATTGTACACCTGTGGGAATAGTAGCTGGAACAGAAATTTATTTTTATTTCTGTGTTTATAAACAACTGTGACATGGCTGATTTAAGGTAAATAAAATCTAAATTTTTTAGACATCCAGGACTGTATCGTCATTTTTCTTTGAGAAACGCCTTTGTATTTAGTTAATTTGTTTACCAAAAGTCATATTTTTGTCTTTTTTTCTGTATGGTATAGTTTATTGGGCTGACCTTTTAAAAGGACGGTGACAAAGTTAACGGTTATTTATTTTTTGTATTTTTAAAATTTTTGAAAAAAAAACATTAACTCTTAACGAATTATTAGAAGAGGCTGAGAATTGAGACGAGAATATCGACGAAATCCTACCTACTAACAGCGACGTCGATAGTGAGGAGATTTTCTGTTGGCAAACTTTGTCAAACGAAGCAAGGAAGCCAACAAAAAAAATTCAAAATTCTCCTAGAAAAAAAAGCGATATTATCCCAGCAGAAGAAAACAGTGAATCGACTAATATCAGTGGTCAGTGGTCCCAGAATGCAATTAACACCGGTTGAAAAGATTCTTTCATTTTTTTGACGATGAAGTCATTCACATGATTGTGAGCTATTCGAATATACAGTGCCCGTCTAAAGCCCCCCAACCTATTATATAAACTATAAAACTGAAATTGATAAAATTTTGCGAAACCGAACAACGTTTTTGATGGTATCCAGTGACGTAAACATTAAAAATGGCGGACAGCAGCCGTTTTGTAAAATAAATTTAAATGGGACCATATGGCAAGTCAAGTCCTTTTCAACATTAAAATATTACTTCTGATTCATGAGTTTCAACCCAAAAACATCAATTAATGTATTGAGGTTGAAACTCATAAATCAGTAGTAATAATTTAATGTTGGTGACATCGTTGAAAAGGACTTGAAACGAGCTTTCAAATGAGGTATTACTTGCCATATAATCCCATTTAAACTTATTTTACATAAAGGCGACTGTCCGCCATTTTTAGCGATTACGTCACTTAATACCATCAAAAATGTTGTATATGTGCCTTGGTTCGTGTTCCCAAAATTTTATTAATTTCACTTTTATGGTTGACATAATAGGGGGGCACTCATACGCTACACCACAACAGAGGTGACATAACTGCAAACGAAATTCGAGGTGGTTTCCGCATATTACTTCTGAGCGGTTATGTTTCATTGCCCAGGAGAGAAATGTTTTGGGAAAACTTAAATGACACCAACAATGCATTGGTTTGTAAATGCTATGCCAAGAAGCAGATTTTGATACACAAGCAAAATTTTCATTGCAACAATAACTCGAAATTGGGCAAAGCCGACTAGTTTTCCAAAATTAGACAGCTAGTGGATATTCAGAATGAAAGGTTTACAAACGTTGCACAAATTAAAGAGAACCATGGTATTCATGAGACGATGGTTCCTTATTATGGTCGACATTCGACAAAAGAATTTATTTGTGGAAAACCGATATGATGGAGTTATAATCTACGGATGGCCATCAGCAGGCTTGGATATACCGAGTGGTTTGGGCCATACCAAGGTTCATTAACTAGTTTTCCCGAAGAATATAAGCAGTACGCCTTAGGTTCCAATGTTGTTCTGCAGTTTGTTGATATGCTGGAAAAAAATTACCCTGAAATGCCCCATCGCCTCAGCAAGGGGTTATAAAACAACGCAACCGCATCGGAAAAGAATGTTCCCTCAAACTAGCCGAAATATAAAAAAAGAAGTCGGGGTACCTTTGCCTTTGTTTTTTCTGGATGCAACACTGTTATCTTATGTGTATGCCATGACAATATATTGCCCCAAGTACTTCCAGCTACCCAAGTTAAATAAGAAAAGAAAATCGTATAAGTTTCACAGCCCAACATCACAAAGGAATATAATGAAAATATGGGAAGTTTATATAGAACCTCAATCTGTGGTAAAAAGTGGTAATTTCCATTATATAATAATTACATTGATATGGCAGAGCAAAACTCGTGCCACCTAGAGTACACTGGATCATTTAGCATTTAGATGATCTTAGCTGTTGGCATCCTCGAGTCCTTTAAAAAGCCAACAAGAAGAGGTCCTAGCCGAAAGTCTGTTGAGCTCCATGACTACTCTAAATATGATGGATTAGATCATCTTATAATTCACAAAGAAAAACAAACGCGCTGTGGAAAATGCCATAAGAAATCTAACTTCTGTTGTCAGAAATGTAAAGTTGCGCTTTATCCCAAAGATTGTTTTATTACATACCATACCATTTTTAGCTAAAATGTTGTTTACTGACAAAAAATACACAAATCTTTTTATTCTAGTAATTATAAGATGGAGTAATGGTGACTCAAACAGTTTTTGATATTTTTTTTAATTTGGCAAAATGAGGTGGTGTCCTAAAGTACAGTGGCAACATCTGGGTTAATAAACCATTTGATTTGTAATAAAATATAGAGATTCTCATCTATACAATCCCAATACGTCTTTAGCTATGTATTATACTGAGGACAATTTACAATATTCTGAATTTCTCCAATGCTGGGCAATGACTGCTGTGCAGATGCGCATCTGATTATAACGGAGGTGGCCAGTTAATCGAATTTCATTTGTTATAGAAACTTCTAGTGCCACATGTTTTATTTTAGTTTAATTAGCTTTTAAATTTTCAAATATGTATTGGACATATTTCTTTTTGACAAATATATAATTAATTACAAATTCATATAAAATGAACCTACCTACATTTCTTCTAGGTACTTTAATACCAAATCCGTTATCGGGATCTTTCTTTCCCTTTAAGGCGGGATCTTGTAACGGTTCAACACCCCTTTGCCAATCAGCACAAGTTTCCCTAACAGACATGATTATGCTAAAACAGTTTTTTGTATAATAAATAATAATAAATTATTTCAAAATGTACCTGCGAATAAGATCTTTTTTGTTTTTAATAGCTTTACGCAAAGGTTCCCTTAAACTTAACTGTACAAAATCTTGAAGTTCTGCGTAAATATTTCGTCTTATAGCATCTGTAAATACGGTTTCCATTCTTGCCATTAATACTTGTAAGCCTTTAATCATTGCAATAACTTCTATTAATGCAAATTTTTCTTCATCAGTGTAGTTATATCTTGTAGCCTAAAAAATATGTTTGAAAGTAATCATTCAACAGAAATCAAAAATAAAACTGAACGTCATGAAAATCAGAAGTTTAATTTTTTAATTTCACAGTAAGACAAAGTATTGAACGCATACGGAGCGTTACAAAAATGTCGACAAGCAGTACGCCCAGAATTTAATTTAAACAAGACAGGTCTTTTCTCAATTATTTAAATTTCCATTATATTTGACCAAATGGTATTTTTTCCTAGATGGATGCAAGGATGACAAACAGGTAGTTATAGATTTTACAAACTAATAAATCCCATAATTAAAATACTTATCTTTTAAGTATTAGATCGTGTATTTTTTATCTTTATATAAATTTATACGTTTCGATTACAATTACAGTTATTGTCTTCAGTAAATGTTAATATCTTTAAGAATTATTTAAGATGTCAATATGAAATATTGTAAAGAGCCAGCGTCCTTTACTACATTTTCCTTTCATTATTAATTATTTGCTAATTGTCCTGCTTTAATTAATTATTAATATTCACAGATTTTATCAAATAATGAATTTACATCCCCTCCGACGTTAATTTCAAAGACATCGAAAGTTTTCCTACGTCAAAGTCCCCTCCGGTCTTTACGCCAATCCCAACCTGAAGACCCCTACACAGAAGCCGTCTCCGCCTTCCACGGATCCTCTATAAAACCGCGAGGCGCGCTACCGGATTACTACTTGTACGACTTCTTGTACTTATATGGCTTGTACTACATGTACGACTTATGCGCTGTTCTGTTATACTTTTACGCCGCTCCGTTCCGCTGACCTGTCGACCTTTGTACGTGTCGAATCGTTTGTCATAGTTATCATCTTGCACCGCAGTTTCTCATTAACGCGACACCGCCATCTGAACATCATCAACATATAACGGGGTTTATAGCTACTGAAATCTGAGGCTGAATGCAGATAAGTCAAAACATACAACATTATACATACGCTAATGACCGATGCCACGCCGGGTTAAACACCCGACGCAATCGTTCATTTACTCCGTTGAATAGAAAGATACTCGGCTAAACTCTGTCAACCCCAAGGAGATCATTTAAACAGCGCAACGGGCATTTGGCCAGATTCTTGTGAATTATATTCCACTTACACACAGTACACAAGACACACAAATACGCCTACACTAGGTAAAACAATCAAAGTGCAGGAAGCAGCAGATTTACTGCAACCAAACACCCGTAGCTAGATCCGAGTCGGTCACCTAGTTCGTGTAAACACGCGAGGAGTACGTTTTAATTAGAATACGTAAATAACGGCTGTCCTAACCGCTCACCCATCGTGAGAGATCCAGTAGATAAGATACCGTTTACTTCCGTCCAATGAGTCCAAACCCTTAGTAAACCGACCGATGTTATCTCATCAAGAGACCGATCAACAATTAGAATAGATCCACCACCATAGTTACTAATCTCCTGTAAATAATAAGATTAGTCCGCTTTAAGTAATTAGAATAGATCCACCAACGTAGTTAATAACCTCGTGTAAATAATTAGTTAGTCCGCTTTAAATTATATGCAAAATAGAAGTAAAACCGTAAAAGCGTTACTTTTAGTAAAAAGCAAATCGTAGTTTAGATAAAATATGAATTCTATATTAATTCACCGAATTACTAAAGACAATTAGAGTAAATCTTAAGGCACACTAATTAATAACCTCGTGTAACTAATTAATGGGAATACGTGAACCCGGTACAAGCAGGTATACGGAGTAACGACCTGCGCTATCTTATCACCCGGCACCTGCTGTCCAGTATTCAATAACGGCAAAACAGTATTTCCTGCTTCCCTTAGCCCATGAAGAAGACAGGGCCGGCTTCAAAATATTTATTTATTCCTTTTGATAACTTATTTTAATTAAGATTAAAATAGGACGTACACTGGGTCATTTGCAAGTATAGCCGCCATTATTAACTATATTTTCACAGAAACTCCAGAGGAAAGAGTAAAGGGAAGACCACGGCAGTTAGTACAACCTGAAGAAAGGCGAGACCACCCAATCCCTATCCAGCCGAGAATAACGTTTTAATTTGAATCATTAACTCTTTAATTTATTTCATTTCTGTACACGTTACCGTTGCTAGTTAAGTGTGAATATTTAGTGTTGTAACAAATAGGACAATATACGTTTAAACCCGTATAAGTCTATGGTTCAGTGTGGACTAACCTAATAGGGTGATAAACTCGATATAAATAAACCACCCCCTTCTTGCAGAAGCAAGAACCGATTGAGATAGTTCCGAGGCAAAATAAAGTAAAGTCAATTTCATTCAACGAAAAGGGTGTTACAATATGAAAATTGAAAACGCAAATATAAACCTGCCATTAATAGAACAGTTTGATAAACATAAAGGGAACTATAGAATCTTAATATATTTTATTTTATTTCAGCAAATAGTAACTAGATTTTTAATAAATTAAATATTATTAAAGTGTCTGGAAGATGACAAATCAGAACAACCTCTAACGGACGAAGGCTAATAGTGAAAAATGTCATAATCAAAGAACAAATTTAACAAAATTTAATTAAGTTATGATGTTAGTGCAAAGTTGCGAAAAACTTTAATTTGAAATTAATAAAAATATTCACAAATAGAAACTTGATCAATTAAAGATCTAACAAAGAAATAGTTTTTTGGTAAATAATTGTATGTATTGTTGTAACCCAAAAATTATTTTTGTCAACCCACAACCATAAAGTGTCCCGACCTGGCTCAGAGGTAGGATCGTGGTTCTTATTCACAAACTAATGGGGCTCACCTTAAAACTTAATAAAATCAAAAATCGGTAATCAAACGTGACTAAGACATCACCTAACTTTAAATTTTTTTTAAATGTCTGTATCTAACCGTCCCCATAAGTGAGGAATGCAATCTTCACTCAGAAACAAAAATCCGACAAACTTAACACATTTACTAAAAACTCACGTCCAGTACTCTAGCAGTCTAGCCATCATATCACTCTCCTTAAGTTTTGACTATATTCGTAAATTTACTTAAAAATCGCTACTAAAGTTCCATCACTAATCGCTCTCTTAATTTTCAAAATAACCTCATTCTCTAACTAAATATGTTCCACAATAAAATCTTAAACTTCATTACGTAAACTCAAAAAACTGTCACTAATTTCTCAAAATCTATAAACCTTTATGTTAAAATTAGGAAACTCCGTAGTACTCAAATTCAGAAATAGTCAACTTTTACGTTAATAATAACTACAAAATATTACTAAAATTTAGTATTGCTCTCTATATTTTAATTCAAAATATCGCTAAATATTACGTTATCAGAATTTGCAAAACATTACTTCAAAATTCAATTACATAACCCTCCTACTTAAAATGAACTTTTATCAATTCTTACGTTACTCCTATGTTATATAAACGTATGTAATTTTAAAAATTCGAGATTTACGTTAAACGCTAAAATTCTTTAATTACCTATATTTGAAAAAAAAAAATAAAAAACGAACCGAACAAAATGTCCATGCCGCTTTGGGAATTATCTAAACATCCATTTATGCACTCAACGGCACACCTTTATCAAGCAACTTGTTATGTATAGCTGTACTAAAATTAAAAGGTGCGCCGTAACAGTGAATAAGGATTAGGCCGGACGCTCAGTTAGGCATTTGGATGCGTGGGCGTGTGGCTGACGTAGGAACACAGAAAGTAATAAAATGGTACCACTTGATCCCTAGAGCAAGAAAAGGGCTACGACACAATAAGAGGTACGTTACAGTTAAAAAAATATGGTGGACACAGTCCAGGAAGAGAATAGGCCCGGTTAAGAATTAAATCCTAATCCGCAGTAATAAAGAAACAACTACTGGTAATTTAACACAAATCGGTTTAATTCTCGAAATAAATTAATACACTTTTTAAATCTATACAAAATATAAGTAACGAAATCTTTAAAAAGTCTCACTAATATAGCTATATAATTACATCAATTATAAAGGTTAATAATTATTAGAACAATCGGTATCGTAAGTTTGGATAGCTACAATATTAGTGAACAAACCGAGAATTCTTATCAGTACACGCTCATTTACCCAATTGTAACAGTACCACATTCACCTTTCTTTCTAGTGCTACCCCTAAAATAAAAAAATCAATGAATCAAAACTTTACAGTACTAAGAACAAAAATTGTATGCACTGTTCGACATCCAGCGTTGACCATAGAAATTAAAGACACAACACATAATTAAAATCAAATAAAAAAATAAAACCGTGGTTTTAGGAACTCCTTAAAACTGGCGTACCAGTTTTAATTACACCGAATAGTAATCTAAACCTAATATAAATAACCAAAATATTTCAGCCAGATGTCTACCATTGCGTTTCTCTTAAACACAACAAATTTAAATTTGGCTAACAGAAATGACAAAAAGTGAAGCATAAATTTTTTCAACAGTAACCCAAAATTGGTAGTCTGCTACTACTACTACAAGCAAAGATCAGAAGCATAAACTAGAGCTCTTACAATTACCCAGTAAAATTCTAAGGAAATATGTACAACCATAGGGCTGAAAGCCGAAATAGTTATAAGCAAAAAAATTAATAGATTCCTTATTATGATAACGTTTGTTAACACGTACAATCAGAGCTTAAATAGTTATAACTAGTAAGTGAGACACATAGGACATACATTCAACATGCAACTCATTAAAAACTGTGCAATTGTGATAAGGATCACCGTATATAAAGAATTTCAGTTTATAAAACACAAATGTTAAAATATATCGTGGAGCACTCAGCATAACAACCGTCGAATTACGAAAGTGCAAAGTTCAGATCTGAAACAGATGTGAACTTCAAACCAGTAGGTATAAAGATGCAACCGCTGTTTAAAACACACTTCAAATTTTGAAAATGGAAAGTTATTACACAAATAGCATAACATTGAAGCTACATTAGCAACAGTAAACAAACGAGCACCTGTGTAGGTATATATCATAATTAAACATTTACTATTACAGGTACATAACCTCGTTAGATGTAACACCACCCAATGTTCCAACCAAATGTAGTTGCACTCCCGATTAAAGAAACAGTACTATACTTGTGACTGTTCAATAGGTGGTAGGCATGTATACTCCATGCCAGCCGGGGAGGTACCACCACCCTTACCATGGGCTCCTTAATATTGGGTCTCCGATTTTCTGAGCTCGGTAAGGGCTGCCGGTTACCTTTTCCATCATCCTTAATCTATTCTCATCCTTATTCTTCCTTCTCGCCCTCACTGTCTTCCTATCGGATTAAAAGTCCCAAATTAAAAAATAAGATGGCTGTGGTTTCTAGGGTTATAAATTCCGGACGTAAAATCCTGCCCCACTCGGATGTCCGGGAGGGCAGGGCCCAAGCGACCTCGGTCATCGAAAGTATCAACTTTCTGATTCACTACTGCAACATCCGCGGTATCAGGTCTAATCTTAATGCTATTCACCAACATCTTGAACAATTACAACCTGATATATTGTTTCTATCTGAAACACAAGTCTCCTCTGAAAGCTCCGAGTCACCCGACTTGCAATTTCCTCAATACCATCTTCACTCCAACTTTCGATATAAAGGAGGCGTATGTGCGTACATCAAGGACAGAATTGCTTGCAAGAGGGTTTCTTCCTTAGAAAATAAAAATTTTGACGTGATTTGGTTTAAACATTCTGGTCCTAACTTTGTGAAATTCTACTGTTGCATTTATAGGTCTCCTAATGACAGCAACTTTCAAGACTTCTTCGATTACTTTAGTATGAAAGTTGACTATCTCCTGTCTCAGTTTCCATCTTGCGATATCTCATTTGTAGGCGATTTCAATGTTCATAACTCTAATTGACTTAAATTTTCATCTACTACAAATCCCGCTGGTCATAGTGCAGAAACATTTGCTATTTCATGTGATCTCACACAAATGATTTCTGAACCCACAAGAATCCCTGATAACCCTAACCATACTCCACATCTTCTAGATCTCTTTCTTACATCAAACCCTCTTGTTTATAAAACTTCCGTTCTTTCGCCTTTAGGTCTTTCCGACCATTGTCTAATAAAAATCATTTCTACTGTACCTAATTCCACTGTTGTTCGCAAAACCGATAGAACCTTGTGGTGTTTTAAGTCAGCTCGATGGAGTGATTTACGGGATTTCTTTGCAACCTTTCCATGGCGTGAATATTGTTTTAAGTCGTCCTCTTCTTCGGACATCGCTCTTTCAGTATCTGAAGTCATCCTCATGGGAATGGAGTTATACATTCCGAAAAACAGTACCGTGTAGGTCATTCACGTTCCCAACCCTGGTTCAATAAGGCTTGTTCTGATGCAATATCTTTAAAAATAAATGTTACATTAAATGGAAATCTAATAAATCGGTTGACAGTCATGTAGAATACGTTGGTGCTAGAAATATCTGCAAAAGTGTCATCACTAAAACTAAAAAGTTGTTCGAACAACGAAAATGCAATGAACTAGCTACATCTCCTTTAGGCAGTCGTAAATTTTGGTCTTTAGCAAAAGCCATTAGTAAAAACTTTCGAACATCGTCATTTCCCCCCCTGACATCTATTGACGGATCGGTAGTTGCTGATTCTGTAGACAAAGCCAACGTTTTTGTGGATTTGTTTGCATCAAACTCGTGTCTCAATGATTCTGGAAAAGATGTGCCCCTAGTCAACTCTTCTTCATACGTTATGAAACCAATTCATTTTCGGTACAAGCTCTTGGAATCGATCATCAGTAGGTTTGATCTCAATAAGGCGACTGGCCCAGACGGTATCCCAGCTATTGTGTTAAAGAAATGTTCCCCGAACTAGTACCAGTCCTATCTAAGCTCTATACGATCTCTATATCTTCTGGGAATTCCCTTCATCATGGAAGTTAGCAAATGTTCAACCTATTCCCAAAAAGGTGATAAGACCGATCCCTCAAATTACAGACCAATTGCCATCACTTCCATTTTGTCTAAAATCATGGAAAAGCCATCAATCAGCAACTGCTCACGTTCCTTGAAACTAACAAACTCCTTAGTGACCACCAATATGGGTTTAGGCAAAGTCGTTCAACAGGCGATCTTCTTTCATATGTGACCCAAGTTTGGAACAATACAGTAGAGCAGTCCGGTGAAACAGTTGTAGTCGCTTTAGATATCTCAAAGGCATTTGACCAAGTTTGGCATAAGTGTTTACTTGCCAAACTCACCTCGTTTAGGTTAAATGATACGCTCATCAACTGGGTTTCTAGTTTCCTTGATAAAAGACGAATACGTGTCGTAGTTGATGGCTTTTTTTCAAAAGAAGTTAGCATTAACGTGGGCGTACCACAGGGATCCGTTATAGCGCCTACACTTTTCTGCTGTACATAAACGACCTTATTTCTTCAACAACTAACCCCATCCATTGCTTTGCTGACGATAGCACTCTTCACTGTAGTTCATCTCAGTCTACTCATAGTGATAATCCACCTTCTATGTCAAATCAAGAAATTAAAGCTGAAATGGCAAATTCAATCAACAAAGACATTCAACGTATTCTCGAATGGGGAAGCAATAATCTAGTTAAATTTAATGCTAACAAAACTCAGTGTTGCCTTATGTCCGCCAAAAAAGATCGATCATTTCCTGTTGTAAGTATGAATGGCTCAGTTCTTAGGTTTTCAGACTCTATTACTCTGTTGGGTATGACTGTATCTTCAAATCTCTCATGGTTGACCATCTTCTGTCAGCTACCAAAACAGCTGCTCGTAAAATAGGCTTTTTGTACAGATCTAAGCAGTACTTTACCTCTCGACAACTCCTTCTGCTGTATAAGGCCCAAATTCGGCCTCATCTGGAATATAATTCTCACCTTTGGGTTAGTGCTCCCCAATACGCTCTCGATATCGTTGATCGTATTCAAAAGAGAGCGATTAGGCTTATAAATGACCCGTCCTTAACTTCTCACATACAGTCCCTTGAGCATAGAAGGATGGTTTCAGTTCTTTCTTTGTATTATCGTTATTACAACGGCTATTGTGCTGGTGAATTACATTCTTTGATACCATCTCCGGCTATCTTTGCGAGAAACACTCGGTTCGCTCATTCACATCATCAGTATGCAGTACAAATCTCCACTTGTCGTACCAAACGGGCGCAATCCACATTTTTCTACACGGCTTCTAAACTCTGGAAAGATCTCCCTAGTTCCTGTTTTCCTCTCACTTATGATATGAGAAAATTTAAGGTAGCTTTTCATAGGCATCTATTGGCAATTCATTATCCCTCTATCCATCCTCCTAAGTGTTCCTGAGTGCTTTAGCACGATAGGTCTTATTTAGCCTGTTCAGGTCCACAATCATAAAAAAAAAAGTAATTCGTTATACGGAGGAGCCACGTTTAAAGTACTTAGAAGGTTAACTGAAGCGAGTGTGTATATAGCAAGGAATGAATAACAATAAAAAGAAACTCACCAGGATCTTGTTTGTGTATATTGACTTAACCAAGTGTCTTTCTACACCTAAACCTGTTTGCTTTTAGTGAGAGAACGAGCCAATGTGGAGTAACTGCCGGACTTATCTTCGAGCTGGCTGTCGGAGAACATTTCTTAATCATTCCATAATTTAGGAAGAAGCGCTAACCAGGTATAGTTGAAGGTTCCGTTACAGCAGTATCCTGTAGAAATGAAGAAGGACGACAACCCCAACAGAAAAACCTAAAGAACCAATGTTTTAGATACGAGCTGAATGCTATATTGTAAAAGTGTATTTAATTGACTAATTATTAAAACAAAGGTGATGATTTGCTCACCTCCTGGCACGACGAGAACATGTGCAGCTATTAAGAAACCTTTTACATCCCTAATAAAAAAAAATGAAACTAAAATATTCAGTTAGTAGAAATTTTGAGGTATAAATTCTGAGAAGCAAAAACCCAGCGTACCGCTGTAATGTAATTTTACATTTGTAAAAATTACAGAAAATTTTCTCAAAACGTCGGATTTCTTAACAATGCGTGTTCATCGCAAAAATGGCGTACCTACCAAAAACGAACTGTAGAACATCACCTGATCCCTTTCACGAATAAAAAATTTGCTTATTTATCCCAATTTTTTTATTATTTTGTAAACTGGATTATCACGTGCAATGTTGTCAGATTTCTCGTCAGTACCCAACGTAAGGTGTGTTGCCTAACAATAGACATAAGAAGTTTTCAAACTCGAACACAATTGTTAATTTAACACGTTACAAACTCAATCCGGTTAGGTACTCGTTAATACTCTACCCCAACGAAGTAAGCATCACCTACATTATTCCGTAAATTCAAACAATCAATTATTACCAACATTAATGCGTAAATATGAAAAAATACAATTGTATGCGTTTTCTTTTCATTATTAAATTTTACATAATGAACTCACATGAACAAAAGTCAAAGAAACTGCCGAAAATGTCCTCCATGAGCCAGTACACCCTTGTACACGACGTGCTAAATTGTCTCTTACACGTTAGAAAATTTCGGGACTGGCGGGAATCGTATTAAAACCATTAATAATACACAGTCGAAGGTCTTCTTCAGCTTCAACAGGCGTAGTGTAAACAAGTTGTTTAAGGTGACCCCAAAAATAAAAATCCAATGGATTGAGATACGGCGAACGGAGTGGCCATGGGCGGGGTTCACCTCTACCTATCCAACAAGCAGGATTTTGGCGATTCCAATAGTTTCTAACACGACGTATAGCAAAGTGAGGCGGAGCACAGTCATGCATAAACCACATTAAAGCTCTCGTTCTTAATGACACTGCCTCCATCAATTCTGGCAATTTATATCTAAGGTAATTGTAATACACATCACCAGTAAGTCGATGGAGAAAGAAATATGGTCCAACTAAGGTACCTCGCCCAAATATTGCATGGAAATGTATGCTGGTGATGTCCTTCGATGTTAAAATGAGGATTTTAATCCACTAAGATATAGGTATTGTGCAAATTCGTAATGCCATCTCTCGAAAAATTCGCTTCATCTCTAAATAGGATTATTTCCGAAAAATGTGGGTCTCGTAAAGAATTTTCTTTAAACCAGTTACAAAAATCAACTCGAGCTGGAAAATCTCGAGGCAACAAAGCTTGCACCCTTTGTACGTGATAAGGATAAAGTAAATTGTCCTTAAAGATACTCCATACTGTTTTGTTACTCACATTCAAATCGTTCCCGATTTTACTCGTACTCGTGCCTTGAGATTCTTCCACCTTGCATAAAATGTCTTCCTCAAGTTGTGGGGTTCTACCTGTCTGAGGACGGCTACTTTGCTTTTTACGAAGCTACCTGTTTCCTCTAACCTGAGATACAATCTTGTAAACGTTTCCGGATATGGTATTCGTCTATTAGGAAACCGTTCTGCATATAAACGTCTTGCCTCTCGTGCGTTTCCATTTGCTGAACCGTACATAAAATGAATTTGAGCCATTTCTTGATTGGTAAACTCAGTTATTATGAAAAGTATGTATGCAGTATAAATAAATTGGAAAACAATTCAAAAGGATATTTGTAAACTGTCAAACATGAGACAAAACAGATGCCACGAAAAAAACCAATGTTGTTGCCATGCAACGAAGCAAAGCCTACTCATATCATTTGAAACAACAAAATTATAAAAATACGAAAAATAACTCTTTAAATCAAAATATGCACGAACTAACGTGCCGCATAAAATTGTATTTTTTCAACACCCTGTATTTCGAAAATGAAGCCACATTCGAAAAATTTTTACTAAAATTGCATGAGGATTCGTCTTTCATTTTGTCAGAGAGGGTAGGAAACACCCTACATATATTACATATATATATATATATATATATATATATATATATATATATTATATATGATGTTCTTCCGGGTTCTTCATACGTGTATTAGCAGTTGGGATGTCAGTTTCTCTGTCATTCTCCCTTTCACTTCGACTACGGCCCTTTATCTCCTTTCTCCTTTGGCTTTCTCTTTTTAGTTGTTTGGGCGTTGTTGCTTGTGGTAGCTGGTGCGTGCTGCTTTAGAAGCGGCTTCTAGGTATTGGGTAACCTTTGTGCATCATCCCGTGTATTCATGCTGGACGGTCTTTTCTGTATTACGATGGCTTCCTGAAATATTCGATGTGTACTATTTTCGATGTTGGCTAACATCTTGACGATATCAAAGTGTATTTGTATGCTGTCCCCTGCACATCTTGGGTCAGTGACGAGGTTGCCAACTTCTTCAGTGTCGCGTTACGATGCGAACTCTGATGATTTTCCCTATCTTACCTGCCACACCTCTCACGTATGGCAAACGTTTTGGTTTTTCTTCCTTTATCTTCTTTGTGAAGAACCCATTTTCTTAGTGTTTTTAGTTTCTTGTCAGATGTTTTCGTCTGCAAGACGTTTCGATCTTGTTATCAACGTTTTTACCAATAATTGTCGTTGCGTCGGATGGTGGTGAGACGGCGTTCAAGTAACGAATGGTGTGTGTACTTTTGCGGTACACCGTGTGTCCCAAAGTGTAGCCTTGTGTCTTGTAGATCAGAACATCTAGGAAGGGTAGTTTGTTTTCATTTTCCACTTCCATTATGAATTTGAACCATTCGTGTATGGCGATGAGATGATTCAGGAACACCGCCAATTTCTTCGTTGATGGTGTCAATATACCAAATATATCGTCGACGTACCGTAGCGAGAGTTTCAGTTTCTCCGATGCTCATTTTAGTACCTTGGTCTCGAAGTCTTGCATTAATATATGTGCAACTATTGGCGATAGTGGTGATACCATCAGTGTTCCTTCCTTGTTTGTATCGTTGATCCCCGTAGATGAAGTAGGTATTGTTGAGGCAGACTGAATGTGTCGTTTGTTGGTTGACATTTTTGTTGGATAACCTCTACTGCTTCTTTGATAGAGATAACCATATCGAAGCGCACTAGTAGATCCCTGGATTCCACAGAGTATTCCTTCAGCTGGCGTTCTTTATGTTGGATTCTGCTTCCGTTGTATGTGGTTGGAGCTGTTTTGCTAGGTATCTCGCTAATTCTTGTAATGGTGATAGGTCGAAGTGATACTGCTTTGTCAATTTTTGGTAGTCCGTAGGACTGTGAACACCTTGATGATTTCTCCCTGGTAATTATTTGTTGTTGAAGCACAAATAAAATCTCCACATCATGATTAATCTAGAATATTCGAAGGTAACAATGGATTTGTTTAGATAAATATAAATTAGATGGCGCTCTTTTAGAATTTACTTGGTCTGTGACATTTAGCAAATATAGTACATCCTTATGTAAGCACCCAACGTTCATACCACTGAGCTTCCTGACATCTTTCCGTTAATTGTGGTTACAGATAACTAATGATTATTTAACCAATAACGTTACACCGATTATATTTATACATTCAAAATAAAAATGCTACAAACTAATCAAATATTTGTCTGATCAGGTTGTCACAGAAAACTCAATTGTTCAATTATCTGTATAATTTATAACTTAATACCGATAATTAAGCAGGTAACATAATATTTTTGTTAGCTACACATCGTGTAACATTTAACAAAAGTGAAATTTTTTATTTGAATAGCAAATTTTATATTACTTAACTTTCTTTGTTGTAAAAGAAAGTGGATAGAATATTAAGCACAAATTTCAGAAATCATGCTTTAAAAGAAAAATTTTTAACAAGCATGTTAAAGGTCTGTAAGCTATCAGTAACTATCCTTTGTATGTTTTTTTTTTTTGAAAAATGATTAAAACATTACATCAATAACTAAAACACAACAGCTTACCCGCTCATATTCCTCAGCTTCAGGTGGACATTCTTTATTTTGGTGGTGATCGGTGGGATGTAACAGTTTCCATGAATATAACTCTGTAACTACACTAGTCCATTCTGAAAGCAGCTGTAAACCTCTAAGAGCCAGCTCCGCAGTTTCCCTATTCTCTGTATCGCTTCCACTTTCTTTATATGTAGTTGTGACCTGTTAACTCGTAATTATTAAACAAAAATTTTAATATACAATAAAACAAACTTCATTGCTATATCGTGCCAATTCACTTATATATTTAACATGATCATCTCTGATTTGTGGTAAATGCACCATTAAATCTGCCTGAGGTGAAGGTGTGTTTGAATTTGATAATGGCCATTTGCTAGGATCAAAATGTTTGCTACGTTTGATATAGTTAAATGGCGCTATTTGCATATCACCAAATAATGGAACAACTTCCAAATTCTATAATAATTGCATAATAGCTACTAAACTAAACTTATATTCATCTTACCTTAAATATTCTATCAATTCTATCCAGCCTTAGTTTCTTTTTTTGATCTAATTTGTTAATATTGCATAATTCACTATCCATTAAAAACAAGCCAAACCCCATCACTTTTACGAGCATGTGTTTTTCACTAGGTGTTAGATACATCTTAGTTTCAAACATATGAACGCAAATGTTAACAACATCGGCTAAAAGTTCTTCATACCCATTAATTTTTTCAAGATTTTCTTTAACTGTATCACGTATTTTATTCTGAGTTGCCAAAAACATCGATAAATTTTGAGATTCTTGCAAGGTTTGCGAATCTGACATAACTTTTAAAAACTGTGCAGCTCTACGATATGTGGAATAATCATTTTTGACACTTGATTTCATATTTTTTAATTCGTCTAATACAGCAAACATGTTTATAAATTTACCGAGAGTTAACAGATAAGCTTCTGATACAAAGTCTTTTCGCTTTTCCGCATGACAAAGACGTTTTACTTCTTGCGAAAACCTTTCAATTGCTTTTCTCTAAAAGTATATGTGTTAGAAGCGATCTGTTTAATGATTCACAAGCATACACCCCATCTCAGATTTTGATATCTCTTGTATTCTGTACCCTGCACATTTTATTTTGAGCAAATACAAGTTAATATTAATGCAAACTAAATCAGTATACAAAGTGTACTATTAAAAACTTCCCATAAAAACGACGACGCAGCGGTATAATTGCATAGCTGCTATTCAAATAATATAAAAGAATAAATTTATATTCTTTAACCTTACTTCGTGGAATTCCATAGTTAATAGCACTAATGTTTTAAATATATCGAGCAATGTCATTACCATTAAACCAAACAAATTTTAATAAAGAAATATCAATTATAAAACAAATTTCAAATATAATAAGACACTTTATCCAGTTAACACAGAACTGACAGAAAATAAATATCAATTTCATATTTTGGAACAATATCAGAAAAAGTTGCTCACATATTACAAAAGAACAAGAAGTATAAAGTAGCTTTTAAAACTAATACAAATGTTCTTAAATGTTTCTTTAATGTCAAAGATTCAACTAACGACATTTTGAAGTTGGGTATTTATAAATTGAACTGCACATTCTGTAATTCTGTTTATATTGGACAAACACCTAGAAACTTTGATATCAAATACAAAGAACACATTATATGTTACAAATATAAACACACACAAATCAAAATATGCCAAACATTTAATAGTAAATAATCACCTTATAACTTTACGAAACAAAAGGCAAATAGATGTTTTGGAGCATTTGAAATTTATAAACATAAACAGAAAGTTTAATGAACGGACAGGTTGATCTTATAGGCTCACTTTTAACAGATATTTTAAATATAGAATTATAATTTACATGAAGTTTAATGTTTTACCTTAATAATTTGTTACCATAACTGCTTGTTTGTTATTTTACATATACCGGATGCGGCATTTAAAGTGGCCACCTGAAATATCTCAAAAACTAAAGCCCGGAGGAAAAAAATGTTTCAAATGAAAAGTTTAAGTCAATCAGGGGCTGATCCAACGGTCATATTCATTTAAAATGATCATCACGTTTTCAAGGTTATTTCAAGATCAACTTCATTTTTCAAATGCAAATATATTTTTCATTACAGATTCTGAATCTACGGCTCAAAAGGAATAACTTGTATTTGCAACGTTTTTTTCTCCGTGGCTTAATTTGCATTATATTGATTTTAATAATAAAACTAATTTCAATTTAACGGAAAACCAATTAATTTATTAACAATAATAATACACGAGAATTACAGCTTAATTACATAAAAATCAGCGTAGCAAGTGCTCAAAATGCTGGCCATGTTCCTGAGTACATAGTTCAAGACGTCTAATAAATGAATTAAGGCATCGCAGAAGAATGTCCGGCGGAACGTTGTTGCAGTTATTTCAAGGTCAACTTCATTTTTTCAAATGGAAACATAATATTTTTCATTACAGATTTTGAATCTACGACTCGAAAGAAATGTTTTTTAATTTTTTTTTCAGTCATTAGTTTTCTCAATATTAAATTTTCGAAGAAAAAATTCACAACGCCGTTTCAACGGACAAAATCACTTTATTAATGATAAATGATTTTAATTTAGTACCTAGTATAAAAAAAAAACAAATAGTTTAAATGTATAATAAAATTATCGCTAAATTGAAACAGGTAAAAGGGTTAGATAAAACGTAACAAAGAAATTCAACGTTGAGCGTACACAATCTGTGCATATTTACCAGTCTACCAGTTATTGCCGTCTTATCTTTGCAATTCTGCATTCTATCGCATGCAATGCGAATCAACAATAGTTGTAAATCGGTTGTCAATCATGGCATACACTTTAGCCGAGAAAAATGATATGATTCTTATTTAAGGTGAATCAAGAAATGTGATACGAACAATGATATTGTGCGTTAATAGGTTCCCCGACAGGAATCATCCGTCGCAAAGTGCACTTCACCGTGTAGTTTTGAATTTCAAGCAACGCGAGAAAAAAAGAGTGCGTCGAAGCACTGTAACCAATGAAATTAATGAAACTGCAGTATTAGCCGCCGTTGCACACGATCCCCATATCAGCTCCCGAGACATAGCATCTGATTATGGAATTTCTCAGAGAAGTGTTCTTAGAATATTGAACTCATAAATTTCATCCATATGATCTATCATTGCATCAGGAACTACATGGGAGTGACTTTCAAACTCGTATTGCTTTTTGCCAATAGGCGCAAGAGATAATAAAACATAATCGTGATTTTTTTCTAAACGTCTTATTTACTGACGAGTCAACTTTCACCAACCATGGACAAGTAAATCTCCATAACATGCATTATTGGTCGGTAGAAAATCCAAGAAGGATAAGACAAGTTGAGCGTCAGCGTCCTTAATCCGTCAACGTTTGGGCGGGTATTATTGGGGACACATAATTGGTCCTTTCTTTTTCGATTGCACATTGAACGGAGAGATGTACTACCGCTTTCTCTGTGACGATCTACCATTATTTTTAGATGGGCTGAACTTGAGGTTACAACACAATATGTGGTATCAGCATAATGGCTGTCCAGCACATTTCTCACACGCCGCTCGACAACAGTTTGATCTAGATTTCAACAATCGTTGGATAGAACGAAGCGGTCCATTACCTTGGCCCGCTAGATCGCCAGATCTAACCGCTCTGGACTTTTGCCTATGGGGTTACCTTAAAGAAATGGTATACCAGGAGGTACCAACGACACCAGAGGACATGAAGGACCGTATTCGTCTCGCCTGCAACAATATTCCGCCGGACATTCTTCTGCGATGCCTTAATTCATTTATTAGACGTCTTGAACTATGTACTCAGGAACGTGGCCAGCATTTTGAACACTTGCTACGCTGACTTTTATGTAATTAAGCTCTAATTCTCAAGTATGGTTCCATACAATTGAACTTATTTTTAATAATAAAATCAATATAATACAAACTAAGCGACGCAGAAAAAACAGTTTCAAATAAAAATTATTGCTTTTGAGCCGTGGATTCAGAATCTGTAATGAAAAATGTTTCCATTTGAAAAAACGAAGTTGACCTTGAAATAATCTTGAAAACGTGATGATCATTTAACATGGATATGACCGTTGGCTCAGCCCCTCGTTGACTTAAACTTTTCATTTGAAACATGTTTTTCCTACGAACTTTAGTTTTTGAGATATTCCAGGTGAATGCCACACCCGGTATATTTTCTCTTAATGATACATGTTGTATTCAAATGCGTGGAAAAATAAATAATTATTTAAACGAAATTGTGGAATTATATTTGTATTTAAAACTTTAATGGTATTAAAGTATAGAATTAGTGCAGATAGTATTACAGGAAAAAATTAAATCTGTAAAGTTGAAAATCTAAACATACACTGCGTCCATTTAATACGGCCTCAGTCGATTAAGGTTAAGATAAAGTTAAAAGAAAATGTTTCAGACAAAAAAACATGTAAGCAATAGCAGCGTGTATATTATAAAATTAACTATATTGTGGTACACACATGTAACAGACACTAAACTTGTATTTTTTTAAATGATGCACTCTGTATTGCATTTTTTAATTCTGTTTACTTTTTTTCTATCCCCACAATACAGCACACAATGGATTACACCGAGTGTTTTAGAAATTAGATCCATTTTACATATTTTTATTGACTGAAACCCTGTAGTCAATTAGCCATATATATTAACACATGACAAGGTGGCCAAAAAATTTTAAATTTTGTGAAAATTGGTAATAGATACTTGCATTTTGTTAAAATGACTATCTTGTGGCTGTGGATAGTTTAAAATTGAAAGCATTTTCCTTTAATTACAATATAGGATATGTTCAGAAATTACTTAATTTTTTAATAAAGAATATGATTTTCAGTTTTTCTTTTTCACAACCAGTTCAAAATACTGAGAATCAAAAATGACCTGTTTTGAAGAGAGACAAAAATATTGCATTTAGGCATAGGGAATGATAAATAGAAAAGACAGAAAAACAATAAAGATATCGAATGAAGGGTGATCCATTTGAAAAAAATGAGAAAATGTGACCCCCGCATTTGAACTACGCAGTATGCAAACGTTGTTTTAACAAAATGCAAAAATCTATTACCAATTCTTTAAAAATTTTGATTACTTTATTTTTTAATTAAAAATTATTATTAATTTTATTAAATACATAAATAAAAAGTTTACCTTGAGTACGATTTGAACCTACGACCTGTACTTTTCTAGAGTACCGCGCTAACCAACTGCGCTATCGAGATTCAAGCCCCAATCAATGTAAACTTTGTCTTTATGTACGTAGAACTGATGTAAATTCTAAATATAATGAGATTACAATCAAATTACTTATATTAATAGAATGTGAGCCTGCAATATCGCAAGAATTCACAGATACCAAAAAGCAACTTGACTAATATTAATTTATTATAAGTTTTGTTATGAACGAATAAGTTCAAAGGTAAATATGTAATTAAAAATTATTATTAATTTTATTAAATACATAAATAAAATACTTTATTTTGTGTTAATATATTTGGCCTAATCGGTTACATGAAAAATGTTACATAAAAATGGCTCTTATTTCTAAAGGACTCAGTATAATCTATTGTGTCCTATATTGTGGGGAAAGAATAAGTTGAGCAGAATTGAAAAGTGTAAATATATACAGGGTGTAACATTTAATAAAATACAATCTTAGTCTCTCCTGCATTTGCGTAACACCCTGTATACATATAGTTAATTTAAAAGCACACATGCTGCTACTATCTACAACTTTTGCCTGAAACGTTTTTTTCTAACTTTAATAATAAAGTCCTAATTGACAGAGGCCGTATCAAATGGGCACACTGTATACAGTAAGGGTAGAAAATCCGATCGGACTAGAAAATATATAATTGCAAATTTGTTTAATAAAGAAAATTTGTTTATTATATTTTTGTACACTTTTTTAATCTTCATAATTCTACAATTTGTATGACTTTTATAATACTAGAAAATTTTCTGGGACGTTGCCTAAACAATTTTTCAATGTAATTGAGGGGAGAGAAGAATCAAGTTTCAATGTGTATCTATTAGATACCGCGAGTCCCAGGGAGTTAAAGTTTACCATCTATGTACAATCGGTTCACGATTTCACTTTTGCAAAAATTAATTGTCCTGTCTAACCCATATAGAATATGAGGGAAGGAAAGCAGCGTATTTTATTCCCTCCCCGGCAGGGAGGGCGGGCTGCTCTAGCCTTTCCACGCTCCTTCAAACACAGCGATGCATTCCCAGCATACATATAGTGTGAAAATAGTTTTTTCCTTTTTCTCCGCTAATAAAAGACTCAGTCATTGGCACCGCTCTTTGATAATTACACCGTAAAGCGTAAAGAATGGCAAATAAAAATAAAGTTAGTTTGTATATTCAAAATAAAATTTCTCATAATAAACAAAACTTAAAGAGGAAAATATTACACCATTAACTGCAAATACAAATTTTCGTTTTATATTCCACAATTAAAGCTTGACGAATACTAATTTATTTTGTACTAGAATACATCTTTTGAATGGAAAATTACGCTTAAAACCTTATATATTGGTATCAGTTAGAGATAAGTACACCGCAGCATTCAAAAGTAGAATTTGAAACCCGATAAATGTAATTAATGGATACTCAAATAATAAAACAATTGAAAACTAACACCGTTCTTGTAAATTAATTAATTTATTTCTTAAAATTGCATTTTTGAATGATAAGTACTTGACTGTGATACATTATGTTTAAAATAAATACGAATATATCAATAATTCATCTGTAACTACAGTTTGGGAATAAATTTGATTCTGTAATTATAGACAGAATAAGTTCATTAAATCACTTTCGAAATTAAAAATCAAAGTTAAGTATGAAATAATAAATAAAAATTCAACACAAAAAGTAAAGATAAATGAAGTAATAGGCAATGAGTTAACAGTATCTTGTGGGGTGCCCCAAGGTTCGATTTTGGGCCCAGTGCTATTTATTATATATGAATGATCTGCTTTCTTACCCTTTAAAATCGTCAAAATTAATTTCTTATGCAGATGACACCGTTATGCCACGAAAGGAATTTTAGATTTGTATAAACAGTCAACATCAAATATTGCTGAGATAAAACAATGGCTTGGCAATAACTACCTTTGTCTGAATTATGTTAAAACATGTTATGTAAGATTTTCCTATAGTACTTTAAGTAATGTAGACAATGAAGAATTGTCAAGTATTAGAATTCACAATAAAAAATGTACGGGCACCATATGTAAATGTGAATCAATCAAGAGGAAAAATAGCATTAAATATTTTGGAGTACAATTAGATAGTAAATTAAAATGGGACCAACACATACATATGTTAATTAAGAACATTCGCAGTTTACTACACTTGTTTAACTCTGTTAAAAATATTCTTGAGGAACATACTTTAAAAATAATTTATCATGGTCTATGTCAATCACTTTTGAATTATGGTTTACTCGTTTGGGGAAATGCTGCTAAGACTTATCTAAATTTGGTATATGTAACACAGAAATTACTCTTAAAAGTGGCATTTAAGAAACGATCTTTTTTACAATTTGAAAGTTAGAAACGCTATTACTCAAACTAATTTTAGATATATGGCAGTAAAGGTGTATAATAAATTGTAAGCATCAATACAAATAAGTAGTCTTTTATGTTTAAATTACAAGACCTATATGAAACACATTAAGTTACATTTGCGTTCATATTCCATAGATGACATTCTTACTAAATTATTATGAAATTGTAATATGTTTATATGTAATATAATATACTAAAACAAGATGGTAGTAAATATAATACTATGGTAGTTGTCCTGGGGATAACAAGTTTTTAACTTCATCCCCAGATAGCTACGTTAGATATATGCGCATTAAATCATTAATTGTTTAGTTATTATTGTTGTAACCTATCTGCATTGCATAAAATTGTATATATTTAAAATAAAGCAAACGCCAACACATGTACCAGACAGTAATTGACTTCTGAAATGTTGTGATTATGAATTGATAAGTGTGATATTTAGTAATTAACCCGTTATATAGGACATGTATTTTTTTAGGTAAAAGTGAAAAAATTTTCGTACCGCTATTTAATAACCAGTAATTTGTGAATATCGCAATAAACATTGAAGGAATAATTGATGTAATTTTAATTAAAATAATTTTCGACGCGTCTACGTCAGCGGTCATCAGTAGAAGAGCCACAGCCTAGCAGCAAGCAGGACAGCGCCAACTACAGAATCGACGTCGGGTAAAGCAATAGGTATCGGTTTAATGAAAATATTGTTTTAATTAATTTTAATTTGTTTTATTTTAACACTTGTTTTTCTCCTTTTTCTATTTGGGTCTCTGATTTCCAAGTCCTTATCCCTGGGGGTGTGAAACTGCTCCTCGGCGGAGACCCGGCCTTTCTTTAAAACAATTTCCTTCTTTACCCCTTTTTCAAAACCTTATTAACAATAACCGCGATGGTTAAGCACGGTCGCCACCGTGCTACCGTAACTGTTGTGCCCCCAACCACCGACGCCGCCCGTCCACCTACACCTACACACACATACCACACATAACACACACATACGCACACACCCTAGCCTCGTCACCACCATCCTCACGTACACGCTCCCATTCTAACGCCTCGTCCATTTCCACCTCATCCACACATTCCTACATCTCTACACGCTCCACCGCCTCCACAAAATCACACAAACCCGCACACACACACACACACACAAACCCGCACACACACAAACCCGCACACACAACACACCCGCACAAGCGCAAACCCGCCCTCTTACCCACACCCGTCCAGGCACCTGTACCTGCCGTGATTTCTAGACCCGCCTCCACTAATCCTAATCCCACCCGCTCTCAATCCTCGAGGTATTGCATCCGCAATATCCCGAAATCCATATCCACACAGAAATCGCTATTCTATTCCCTTAAACCCCTAAACCTTCCCTGGTTAAACTTAACGTTTAACCACAACCACACCTGTCTCTTAAAGACCTCCTCTCCCTTGTCGGATGGTACGCAGCTTAGGTTGCGACACCATTTCGGTGAATCCACTGTAAGCTTATCCCACCTATCCGGTCCCCGTCTCTCCAACTCCAACTCTAGACCTCCCTCCTTTCTCTGCGTGATTCGTCACGTAGATAAGGACATCCTCGAACCCGAGATCCTCAGTGCGATCGATCTTCCACACGTGAGGAAAGCCATTCGCATCACCGCTAAGGCGACCAACACTCCCACATCCCTTATCCGTATCATAACTTCGTCCCAAACCACCCTTGAGTACCTCACGCACGCGGTGTCATGTTGGGCGACACTACAGTTGCGAAACCTCCCTTATTCCTCAACCTCTCCCCAAGTATTGTTCCACCTGCACGCTGGTGGGGCATACTGCTGAGGAGTGTCCTACACACGAATCCATTAATATTACAAAAGAAATTAAAATGTTTACGTCTAAAGCCGAAGAAGTTTTAAATTCAATAGAAGAAAAGCGCATTAACCAACCGCAGATTGAGGACCTAAGTACATTTCAATCAGACAATTTTTGATTGACTTACGGCCATGTCAAACAAAACTATCCAAATTTTCGAAAAATCCAAGCATAGTGGAAAAGAAACAGAACAGTTTTTCAAGTCGCTGGTATATAGAGTATTTTTTGTTCTTTATTTCCAAATGGACCTGGAAGAAGTTATGCTGCTAATTCATCGACCAACTTCGGCAGTGGCATTTGTTTAAAAGTCGGGGTACTTCTAAAAAAGGAAAATTAGCAGAACATTATTCCTCTCATGCTCATAAGGCTGCCTTAACAGATTATTGCAACGTTGTGACTCCAAAACAACACGTTGACGAACTTTTCGATAAAGGGGACGGAAAAACGTATTCGATGCGAAGAGGAAAAGCTATACAGTATGTCCAAAATTGGTCATTAATTAATGAACCTATAAAACGAATATCTTGATAATTATTTAAATTATGAATTATTACTATCTTGGAAACTCTAAGAGATCGAAAGACGGTTAAATGGAGAAAGTTTTAGAGATTTTTGAGTCCACTAAAATGCCATTCTGAAACCAAGGCTATCTCAAATATTTTCAAAATATTCGAAAAAAATTGAAAATGGACAATTTTTATTTTCAGCTATATCTCTTTTATTTGAACAGATATAAAACAATAAATTACACTTTGCCATTGCCACTTTTTATCCTCTATTGATTGGTGACAGAAACAAATTAATCCGACGTTTCGTCGATTAGAGACCATCATCAACTTTATTTTTTCATATGGGGCGGAAATTAGCTATCTCTTTTTTGTGAAACATTTTTGACAAAAAAAAACTACCAAAGCAATTTATTCTGCAAATGTACATTTATTTCAACTCATAATTCATAATAGGACGTTTCCACTCATCAAAAGCATCATCAAGTAATCTCTTATGAACAGTAGATAACTATTTATTACGATATCGAAAAAGCCTTTGCAAACCTTGTCTTAAACAATGACAGCTAAATAACTCTTTTATTACGTTTAAATTCAAGTAAACACCTAACAATACATTTACTTCAAGTGAAAATATTTAAAAAAATGTGAAAAACCTATTAAAACACTCAAAATTAACTACAGCTAAATAATGAATTCGATTATTGTAAATTTCTGGTGGTAGGCTTTGATGAGTTTAAAAACTTATTGCATCATCAAGTAATCTCTTATGAATATTAGCTATCTATTCGTAGATAACTATTTATTACGATATCGAAAAAGCCTTTCCAAAACATGTCTTAAAAATACTCAAATGTTTACTTGGTATTCATAAATAAATTGCGCAAGCATAGGAGTGAAAATAATGGGGAATATTCAAAAAACACATAGTAGTTGTTAGGGTATTATGTTAATGTTACTCATTTAAACCATAAAATTATACAAAACCAAACCGCGCTCCAGATTCTGTAAAGGTCTATTTTTATAGATTGAAAGTGAACACCTTGAAGGATTTGGGTCGTGCAAGGCCATCAAATAAATCATTAATGGCCGTCAAAAATTTTGAAGTAGATTCTGTAGTAACGCTGTCCAGTTCTCCAGTTGATGAACCGGTCAATCCGCTGCAGCAACATTATTTATGCAGCATTTTCTCAAAACTATTTGGAGCTAAGTGTGTTTGGGTAATCTTGGGCATAGCTCTTGTTCAATTGCTTTTAGAATCTATCTGAACAGTTCTGACAATGTCCATCCAATTAACAGCCAACAGTTTGGGGTTCATAAAGTTATTTCTTAAACTTTTTAGTGGGTGAAGAGCGTCAAAAATTGTATATACGATTCTCTTTGGTAGCACCCAGCAATTTCAAAGACTAGCGATTATAGGGACCTTATCACACACGAAAGCTTTTGGAACGAATGGCATCTTTTGCAATATGGTGATAATTTCTTTAGTTAATTTCGATAAAGCTGTTCCTGGGATCCGACCACTTGACGCATAACATAAAGGGATTTTCCAATTATGGAACATCCCTGTCGCCATAAACACCGACCCTGTTGCAATTTTCGCCTGTCGTCCTAAATTCCCCAAGTCTACATAACCCTCTATAATACCTTCCCCATGGTTATGCAGCAGTTGTTTTTTTTTATAATTTCGTCAAACACGATACAATATTTTTCCAAATCTGAGATAGATTCAGGACATTTTTTTTAAAGTGGTCTCTAAACCGGTTCTTAGTTTATCAACATTTAACCAACATTGAATTGTCCTAATGGAGGCTAACACCAAATGTAATTTTTGCTGCATTCCACTTGGTGACGTATAATACAGGGTAAGTGCTACATCTTTTTCTTCGATTGTCCATTTAGTCCTTTTATGTGAACTTGCATCTTAACAAATGTTCTAACTGAACTAGACTTGTTCTGGAGAAGAATATTTAAAAATGACGTATTGGATAAGCGATGTACTTTCTTCTTTAGCCGACAAGTCCGCGCACGTTTAGCCTTCAATGTCTGTTTAAAAATCTCAATTGTTTTCTTTATACTTTCACATTGTTGTTTTAATTCCTGTTCTGCCATATTAATAACAGTACTTCCGACACTGCTGAAGGAACATTCTGAGGAAGTTTCAATAACATTGGCAGATTTTTCTTTAATCGGCGACACCAGATTGCAGGTACGAGTATTATCTTTTTTTCGTAAATACACGCTCATGCCGAGTTCTCTCATATATTTATTGTATACGTTTGATTATCAAGTACCTACACAAAAAGTAATTTGACTGCTAATTACTATTGTATTAAAATACTTAATTTAATCTATATTTAGGCTAAATTGTTGAAAAGTGCTTTAAAACTTATAGACATATGTAACAGGTACACTGGGCGCAAAATGAAAACGCAAACATAGGGAAACAAATGATAAATGCAAAACATTCATAGAAACAATCTATACATAGGTAAATTTGAGACAGGCTTAAAACGCGATTTGCCTTATTATTCTAGAGTTTGGATTAGATACGTGGATGTGTTTGCCATCCTTAATACTAAAATTTGTAGTGTTGAGAACTTTGTAGAAACTTTAAATTCTAAATTTTCGAAAATCAAATTTACCTTTGAGATAGACGCAAATGACAGTCTCCCGTTCCTTGATACTCTGGTAACAAGAAATGGTAGTAAACTAGATATAGATATTTATCGTAAGGAAACTAGCACTAAAAGATTCATAACCAATGACTCAAATCACTGTAGACAGCATAAACTCGCGGCTTTTAATTTTTTAGTTCATCGATTGCTTGAATTTCAAATGAAGTGGTTATGAATATAGTCAGGAAACAAACACATAGGATGAGGGTTAAGAATGTAACTATATTAGGTAACGCTAGAGAACAAATAGAAACAAAATATGTAAAATTAACAAACTAACCTGCTTATACAAAAGGTCTAACTAAAATCTTTTCCAAAATTAATTTGAAAACAGTCAAATAATAGTCTGCAAACTCTTTTAGGCAACCCAAAAGATCAAGTGGATAAGAAGGATAGGTCGGGAATTTATAAAATTAATTGTAAAAATTGTGAACAAACAAATGTGGGGCAAACTAACCGACCTATCAAAATTCAATACATTTAGCTCATATAAAATATAGACGTTGGGACAAGTCTGCCGTAGCCCTACATATGTTTGATAAAAATCATGTAGTAGATAAGGTATCCTTAATCAAACATGTTAGTAATAAGCACGAATTTGATTGTTATGAAAGTTTAGAGATCTTCAAAAACAAACTAATTTCTAAGATATTTTCAATTTAATAATAGAAAGAGATTTTTTTTTTAATTTGTATTATAACAAGTTAGCCGTGAACAAATAAAAGCGTGACAAATTATTATAAAAAATTCAAAAAACATCGGTTATTACGACAAAATTCTTATAAAATTAATCACGGCTAACTTGTTATAATAGAAATTGTTTTAAAAATCTCTTTCTGTTATTAAATTGAAAATATCTCAGAAATTAAAGATTTTAGCTATAGGGGTGCTTAATAAAAATGAAAGAACATAAAGTGTATTTTCATTTTTTAAAATTAAATCCAAGGTGATTCATTTGAAAAAAATTCACAAAATCATGTGTTCGAGTTTTGGCTCGCACTATCTTCAATTGGTGCAATAATAATGAAATAGTACTTCCTCGTAACACTGTACCAATGTCAAAAAGTTGCCTGGAAAAAATTATTGTTAGGTTGTTATACCTAGGGTATACAGGACGTTGAAATGAGAATGATTTTCGTGTACAATTGACCATAACTTTTGAAATACCCTGTATAACGTAATGAAACCCCATATTGGAAGTATGGGGGAGATGAGATTAATCTAAATTTGAAATATATAGGCTGTCCCATTAAAAAAAAAGTATGTTTGGTTCACCCTGGTAATATGTAACACCCTGTAAATACGAAAATAATTTTGTAATGTGAAGTTTGAAGTTGCTCTAATTTTATCGCACGTCGACGGACTAATACCGCACCCTGTGTGTATATATATATATATATATATATATATATATATAGGTGAACCGAATTTGATTTGCGTATACAGAGATATCGAAAACCGTAATAGATAGAGTATCGGTTAAATGAGAAATAAGTTTCGTAATTTGTTGGGTAGTACATGAGTATAAAGAAGTTTGTTTTTTCCGACTAGTTCCGGAGATAGTCGGCAAAATCCGAAAATGCTCATTTTCGTTTTGTAAGACTAGCGTTGTTATTATAACAGATATCAAAAAAATTACTCTAAACTTTTTTTTTTAAATAAAATTTACTACAACTTGCCATACCAAACATTTCAATACGACGTTTTGTCTTTTCAGGACCACCCTCAACAATATTATTTTTAAATACGGATCTGGATTTTTTACTACAATTTTTTGTAAGGTTCTTATAGCTTAATACAATGATATAAAATTCTTGACTATTCTACGTTTCGTCTGTGAAAAATCATCATCTTTATGGTTTCTTACTGAAATGAATTAAATTTTTTACTACATTTCTTTGTAGGTTTTGTATAATCTTAATACACTGCTATGGCATTCCTAACCATACACATTTCATCTATGATCATCATCTATAAGCCTTTTGTAATAGTCTTTAAATCAGTATTTCTAAAAAAATAATGATAATCACAAAATTTGCTACTTATTAGGGTGAAACACAATGTAACGCAAGGCAAGCTGAAAGAATTTATCGTGAAAGATTTCCTACTCGCCGACATCAAAGTAGGGCAAAATTTCCAGCAACTGTAAGAGTGAAAGTGGCACATTGTTGCTTAATATGCAAGATACTGGTGCTTCAAGAAGAGTTGGTTCTGGACAAATAGAAGAGGACATCCTCCAAATTGAAAATCAACCATCCACGAGTACTCGGGCAATTGCTAATGAATTGGGAGTTTCAAACTCGACAGTTTGGAAAACTTTGAACGAACAACTCTTACATCCATATCATCCACAAAGGGTTCATGTACTGATTCCTGGGGATTACCCGGAACATGTTAATTTTTGTCATTGGTACATTCGGTGACTTGCAAGAAATAAAATTTTTGCCAATTTGATACTGTTTAGCGATGAAGCGCAATTTACTAGGGATGGATATTTCAACATCCACAATAGCCACGTCACGTCTGACGCGCACTGGAAACCACCAGCACCGCTTTTCAGTCAATATTTGGGCTGGATCAGTAGGTGACCATTTACTAGGTCCTATTATGCATTTAAATGCAAATAGATATTTGCCAATGTTACGTGATAATTTAGCAAATCTTTTAGAGGATGTAATTACCAAAATGTGGTATCAGCATGATGGTGCTCCAGTTCACTCTTCTAGAGCAGTAAGAGATCATCTTAATGACGTTTATGGTAGACGCTGGATAGGTAGGTTTGGTCCAGTGTCATGGTCTCCTCGTTCCCCTGACTTGACCCCTCTGGATTATTTTATTTGGGGTCATGTAAAGAGTTTAATGTACACTACACCAGTAATAAATGTTGAAGAACTAACTGAAAGAATTTTCAATGCTTTTGATGTAATTCGGAATACCACAGGAATTTTTCAAAGGGTACAACAAAACATGTTACTAAGGTACAATTTATGTATTGACCAACTTTGAACATTTATTGTAATACTAGTATTTATTTTATTGTAATTAGATAGTATTCAAAGCAATTTTAAAGAAAATATTACACTTTTTTAACAAAATCGTTTCAACACAATATGACCATAATTGTCATTTTTCTACACAACCGTTCACTTTAAGGTATTTTACTAAGAGTACCCTTTTTATGCAGATTTGATTGTTCTTTAATATTATTGAACTCTTTTGCCAATAAATTCAGAAAAGTTTTGAATGAAAATATGTAATGATATACCTATAACTAGCGCCCTCTATAATCTACAAAATTCTAATTATGTCCTTCAAATTTTTCGGATTAAGAAACATACGTACACCGATTTGCATTCCAATAACCACAGTAGTTTTCATGTAAACTAAAAAAAAGAAGAAAAACAGTTGAATTTTAACACCCTGTATCTCACAAATGGCGGGTCTTAGGACAATCATTTATTAAGTAAACTATACTTATTTTTTCGATAATCTATTACCTATATCGCTTTGTCACCATAGTTCTGAAATACCTGTATATATATATATATATATATATATATATATATATATATATATATATATATATATATATATATATATATATATATATATATAGAAATTTTCTTTAGTTCGTCCCAGTCGACCGCTAATGATAATAGCTTGGCTAGTGAAACGCGTTCGGTCTTTGTTCCCTTAATGAATTAAATTATTTGGCATGTGACATTTTCATAAAACATTAGCCACAAGAGTCAAATTTACTATTTTAATAAATTTTGAAACCGTAAAGAGTTTGCAAATTTTCTCTACATGAAAAGCACTACAAAAAAGTCACTTATCAGATGCACTCTTATGTCTGCGTTTTTATTTTGAATTTAATAGGAACCGAATTATTCCTTAACAATTTACGACGACCACTTTTATGAACGTCTTCGGGCACGAAATGGTTTTAACCAGTTATTTTATTTTTTACGTTTTCAATGCCCATCTCTAAAATTTTAGCGTTACCACAATTATGTTGCCACAACTTGATCTTTCTGCATCATTTACAGTAAATTAAAAAAAAAAGTTATCCCGTCATTCTGTTTGTTGCTGAATGCCGATATAGCAATTTGCGTAAACACAAATATGATTAGCGACACTCATCGTAAACCAAATAGGTACATCTACGTGCTGCCTTAATTCACACCTAATGACGACGATATAAATATCCCATACAGCAATAAGAAGTGGACAAGATAAGAATATTTGCATCTCAATTTAAATGCATTTTACAGAATTTGAGAAAAATGATATCGTTGAGCGGTTCCTTCATTCAACGGCCATATTGTTAATTCTTCATTAATGCTTTGTCTCTGAATGTAGTGTAAATTTCAAAATAAATCTATTCCGGACCTGGAACGCTGACTTTAAGCTTGCCGTTGGGATCTGAGATTCAGTGAGCGACGCCTAGATCTCAAACCCTACGTTTGCAATGCTTTCAAATATAGACATTGCGTCTATTCCTGATTTTTCACTCAACGATTTTATAATTTCCTCTTTATGTATGATTATGTTTAAATTTTAAGTTTTACCGATTTGTTAGACTTTAGTTCTACTATCACACCATCTTATAATCGTAAGCCTGATGATGGCGGGTCTGCTCGAAACATGTCGCATCTCTTAATTTTTTCAATTCTTGATTTTACTTTACAATTGAATACATTTGTATGGGGAAGGTTTCATGCTTGTTATGACATGTATTATTACGAAACTCCATTGTGAGGAATAATGGACTATCTATCATCCATCATTCATGTCCGATATTAAATTCTTAAAAAATTCCAAAATGAAGGACACATTTGAGTTATACGCGTATGCTATCAAATGTAATGTAAACAGCTTAGTCAGGCCAATCACAAAATTAATTAACCTATGCTAACTAGACTGTTTCCTGATAAACTTAAGAGTGGTAATACCTCTTTAAACAAGGTAATTTAAATTATCCAACCAATTATAATTCTAAGATTTTCGAGAAAGTACTTGTTTTGCAAATCACGCAATATTTTGAAAGTAACTTAATGATAAGCAATTTGGTTTCAGAAAAAATAGAAGTACTACACTCAGCGATATGTGACTTTATTCAAAAGTAGTAGATGCTTTTGAAAGAAAAGGAATGCTACTTACAACGGCGTTTGATTGTGTTTAGCAAGTAATACTCCTTTCCAAACTACAAGCTCATAAGCCTGTTAAAGTTGGGGTTCCCCAGGGCAGTGTTCTGGGACCGCAACTTTTCCTTATATACATTAATGATTTCTCCAATTGTATTAACGATTGCGTAAATGTTATACAATTTGCAGATGATACCACTTTAATGCTTGATGGAAATAATTTAGGTACATTAATAAACCAAAGTAGCGATATACAAACAAATGCGTTTCATTGGTTTTCTGCACATCAGTTGCATCTCAATCAAGTTAAAACGCAAACGATGATATTTTCTTTAAAATGTAATATTTAAATGTTATATTGTTAGTAATTTATTATTATAGAACGTTATTTGTTCTTAGTGTTGTTGTGGTTATTTGTTGTTGTAATTAATAAGTGCGATGTCGGACACAGACGAAGTGGACATTTTGAGGGTTCAAGTCAACATAAAAAACCCTCTAGAGAAACCATTTAACTGTGGAAATGACAAGAGGTTTTTTAAATGTTTTTAAAATCGAGATAAGGGAAATCCAGGAAATAACCGTAAATGAGATTGTACTCAAAGTTGCGGAAAGGGTTGGAGTAAGCCGTACTTCTGTCTTTAAGGTCGTCAGGGAATACAAAAGAAAAGGAAGTTTTGCGGAACCAAAAACGAATCAAAATCGCACATCTACGGTAAAAAAATTGGATGATGCTGATATGCATACGATAAGAAGAAAATTTCATGAAATTTTTTTCCGTAATGAAATACCCTCAATTGAACAAGTTTTAAAAGAAGTTAATGATGACGACTTGTTGCCAAATTTTAAACGTGTTACATTTTACAAGGTTTTGAAACGTTTAAATTTTAAATGGAAAAAACGAGGATGGAATAGCTTGTTAACGGACAGGGAAGAAATTATAATGTGCGGAAGAGAATACCTTACTAAAATTAAAGCGTGTGAGAGAAATAGACCCATTACTACCTTGATGAAGCATGGGTTAATGCAGGGACCACAACCCCTTTTGTATGGATTGATCAAACCGTGACTTCGTCAAGACAAGTCCTTTTAGATGGAGTATCCCCCGTATTTAAAAAGATCCTTCAGGTAATTAACCCACTTTTTTAAATTAAATTTGGTTTTCACAGTATGTATCTTTTAGGGAAAGGAAAACGGCTAATTGTATGCCATATTGGTAATGAAAAAGGATTTGTCGAGGGTGGTTTATAGTGTTTCGAATCAAACAAAACCGGCGATTACCACGAAGAGATGAACGGGAAATCATTTGAAACATAGTTTGAGAATATTTTATACCGTTTGGAAGCAAACTCCGTGATAGTACTCGATAATGCACCATACCCCTCTCGGCGATTTGAAAAAATATAAACAAGTGGTTCGAAAAAAAGGGGATATTCAAAACTGGTTGCGCTGCAAAGACATTGTCTTTTGGCAATAGTTAAACAGCATAAGGCGAATTACCAAAAGTATATTGTTGATGAAATGGCCACGAGTCAAAATAAGACCGTTCTTCGCTTGCCGCCATACCATTGCGAACTTAATGCAATAGAATTAATATGAGCTGATACTAAAATTTTTATAGCTCGGCGGAATACAAGCTTCAAATTTGCAGATTTAAAAAACCTTTTTAATGAAGCCTTGCAAAATATAACTGCTGACAAATACGAAAAATGCGTTCAGCACGTAATCGATAAAGTCGAGGTTAAAATGTGGGAGTTGGACAACTTAATTGTGGTTCAAGTCGAGCCACTAATCACAGTGAACTCTATAATAACTGGAATGGCTGCGATCGCACAGAAAAACATGCGAAGTTTGAATTTATGCAACCCGCCGTTATGACGTATCTTCATCTCTTTCTAACCAATAAAATGTAATGGCGCATACCATGTTATTGATATTAAAATCGGTTTATATCAAATAATAATTTTTTTTTATTTACACTATACACATATTATTCCCTTAATTAAGTAAAGGAATACTATTTATACATTCACAATTTTTAGAAATAATTAATTTTGTCATTTTTGTCTGACGCTGGCCTCCTTGCCATGCATATCGAAGTCTTTCAAGGTGATTCAACCGACATTTAATGAAACATGGTGCAATATTCCGGATTAATTGAATTTCATGCAAGTCTTCGAAAATAAATTCTTCAGTTGGTGGGTGTTGAGGAACAAATAATTTTAAATTACGTGTGAAATTATTAATTGTTCTGTTAATTAACAAATTTTTTTTATGTTTACGTCACTCGTAACTAATTTATTCCCCATAGAATATTTAAATTGTTTCTCAACATATAAAATTAAATATTATGATTATAAAACAATTACTATATAGGTATCTACATGGCGGAAGCAAATTGGATTTACGTATGAAATGATATCGGATATCTGGGATCTTGCAGATTTTTACATCCATAAGCAACACAGTATATCACCATGATTTTTTGTTTATTTCGAAATATTATGTATAACTGATTGAATATACAGTAACTTTCATTTACTTCACCACACATGCACTATCCGAATTATATTAAACGCTCTCTACACTCATTTACCTGTAAGATACGCAAGTAAAACTTAAACTGAAAACCGAACACCTGGCACCGTTCACTACGTGCTATATGCGTGAAAAAGATAGAGATCCGTCAATGTATTGCTATCTCTGTTGCTTGCCCCTGACATGAACTTCGGTTCTGTTTACAACCGTCGGAGCCATTCCAGTTAGTATAGAGTTCACTGACTAATCATTAATCTGGCTAACGATGATGATACTGATGATGATGAAGAATCTAGTTCATCATAATTAGGATCATAACTATAAGAAAATGTTTAAGATCAGATAGTTTGTTAACACGTAGAGTCCCGCCATTATAAGATATTTTTCTACTGGTCGGACCGGATTCAAATGTATGTTAAATCCATTAGATTTTCCATACAAATAAGCGTTTCGCTTTCGAATTTTTAAAATTTTTTTAAAATGACTAAATTTCCAAAAAAAGTATTGAGGCATCACATTGATACCACGCGGTCTGAAAAGCAAACATGTTATCTGTGGGCTGTGAGGCATCAGTGTGATGACTCAGAAAATCCTGCCGAATCTTGTCTGCTATATCGTCGTTTACGAATGCACTATCGCTATTACCCTGTTTAGTGTGCTACATTCATGTGAGAAGTGCCAAGTGTTAGGTATAATGAGTTCTTACGTAAAAGATCAAGAAAAGTTGCAGAGATTATGGGCAGAAATTATGTCCGGCGAAGAAGCAATAGATGCGGATAAGCCTGAACTATACGCAGGTGATGCCTCATCTGATGAATATGAACCAAGTGACAGTGACTCGTCTCATTCATCACTTGAAATTCCAGTAAAAAAGTGGTCCAAAATATCCATCAAAAAAAAATATGAGATTGGAAAAGTGTAGTGAGGCAGACAAAACTGTGCGACTCAGTGGCATTTTGAATATGTCAGAAGTTGTAGAATCTAGTGGTATTCAACACAAATTGGTTTAGACGATGCATCTAGTCAGGTAAGACAACCATATTCTTCCATTTCTGCATTTGTATGATGGTGTATTTCCTCGACAGGAGTGCCATATTAGAGAAACAATTGAGGAAGTCATTTCGACATTTGCAATAGAATCGGAAAACTCTGAGTTAGAAGATGATGTCAATGTTACAGATATACAGTGGCGACCAGTTGACGGTTCCAGTTTGAAAACGTTTGATCTTGAAGTGGGCGATATTGGAATCAAGCCATCATACTATAATTTATATAAACATGAACCTTGCGAATTTTTTATGCTCTTTTTGACAAATGAAATAATATCTTACATAGTCGATCAAACTAACATTTATGCCGAACAAACAGTCAGTCAAAAGGCACATACTGCAAAATCTAAATCAAAACCCTGGACACCTACTAATATTGAGATGAAAAATTTTTGGAATAATTATCTGGACAGGGTTACTAAAACTGCCACAGTTACGGGATTATTGGAGCAAACATTTTTTGTTCGAAAGTAATATAAAAAAAGTTATGACAAGAAATCGCTTTGAACAGCTGGCAATGCTTCATTTCAATAATAACGCAACATTCGACAATCAAGACAAGGAGTTTGACAGACTTCATAAAATAACACCGTTAGTTAAGCAGCTTATTCAACGATTCCAGTGTATTGTAAATCCAGGAAATAATATAAGTATTGACGAAACCATGGTGCCGTTTTGTGGCCGCTTGAAATTCAAGCAATATATCAAGAATAAGCGGAATAAATTCGGCATCAACCTGTATAAACTTTGTATCCAAAATGGTTATACATATAACTTGAAAATTTATTGTGGAAAGGATACTCAACAAGGTGGCAACGCATGCTTCAATGTTGTCATGTCTCTTCTAGGTAACTTGTTAGATCATGGTCGAACATTGTTTACAGACAATTATTACACAAGCGTAGCTCTCACACATGAACTATTAAAGCGTTAAGAGTTACCTGGTTGGAACAATTCGGTCAAATCGTAAGACGAACTGTACTGAAGTAGTAAAGAAAAAATTGAAGAAAAGTAAGGTTTTGCCCAGGAAAATAATACTGGAATTGTAATGTTGAAGTGGCTTTGACACCAGAGATGTGCTGATGCTCACTACGAAGCATACAGATATAAGAAAGTCAGACAAAGAGGTAAAGTTACAGATAAACCAGTGGCAATTGTTGATCATAATGAGTCGAAGAGTTTTATAGACTTGTCAGATCAATGAAAGAATACTCTCATTGTTTGAGAAGAGGTGCGAAATGGTACCGCAAATAGCGATGGAATTAATGTTTGGTTGCGCAATGGTGAATGCTTTTATAGTATATAAAGAAGTTACTCAAAACAATATTTCCGTAACAGAGTTCAAAAAGCAAGTGGTACTAAACAGGTGTTGAAACACTGCCAAGTTTGAGCAACATGAATATGAATGAAACTGGAGCTAATCACACATTGGTTTAAGCAAAGAAGAATAGGTGTGTTGATGTTATTCTAAGATAAAGGAAGAACACGGGGCAGGAAGGAAGCTCAAAATAAATGTAGTAGATCTAAATATCAATGTAGTATTTGTAAAAAAAATTATTGTGTTACTTGTTTCTTTGACCAACACAGAGTTATAGAAATATAAATACATACCTAACAAAAAACAGCAAATCTTTTGTTTGACACTTTTTGATCAAAATTGTACATAACACGAAATATTTTATTGATGAATTAATTAATCTTGCAACAAATAATTTCATAGCCAATATCTTGCATTTTTATGAAGCTACGTCAAAACAGCATATTGTGATGTACTCTTCGGACTGGGCTTTTTCAGATTCCATATAGTTTACATTACACCGAGGGTATCAGACGTATTCACGCTATCCGAAATATATCTCAGTTACGTGGCATCACGTTAATACCTTGCGGTCCCAAGATCAACTGCTAGTGAGGCATCTCATTGATGCCACCCGGGACTCAATATGTTAAATAAATATTGATCAATATATTTAGCTTTTAATACGGCCCTGTTCAGTGTTTTCGTTGCACTTTCTGTCGATCACGTAAACAGCATGTGATTGTGTTTACATTTAGTTCGCCTTGTATTTGAATACACTTTAAATGTTTATACTAATTCAGCAACTTACTGTAGATAGCAAACTAACATGGGTACATCACATAAATAAGTCTCTAGTCAACCTTTATGTACAATTTATTTTTCAATTTTCCATGCTATTATGTCATATTCTATTTTATTGGAAGGTCATTCAGTTGGATGACAGAATTGTTCGTCTACAAAGGAAAGTTATACAAATAGTTTCAAATACTACAGTGACGGTTGTAAACACGTATTTATAAATATAAGAATTTTAACTTTACCTTCTCAGTTTATTTACGAATGGCTTTTGTACGTTAAGGACCCTCGTCCACGGAGCGACTGGTTTCTGATGAAACTGTTTTAATACCGTAGTAACAAACCAGTTGGATACTCATTTCTGGTACACGTAGCGACGCAAACGTGATTAGAAAAATATCAGTATCCGAGTTTTAAGGCAAAGTGCTACTTTGTGGCGGTGTGGTGTGATAAATTATGGATGATTTGGATGAGCTGGCTATTTTGTACTATTACAATCGGAGATATAGACGCAGAAGAAGGCGATTCTGGGTCCATCCCTACGTACAGAGAAATTTAAACTGTAGATTATTTGTGGCCGCCTCAGAATTGCAACTAGATGATGGAAAATTTCATATGTTCTACAGAATGAGTAAAGAAACCTATAGACTCCTCTTAAATAACATTCGTCCTGAAATAGTTAAAAGGAATACAAATATGAGGGAATGCGTGAGTCCTGAAGAAAGGCTAATGATTATTTTAAGGTAATTGAAAAAAATGTATTTATGCGATTAAAGAAATACTTATTTATTCATTTTTTAACACATTTACATCGAAAAAACATTTTGCCCGGTACAAGAAGTATTTTGCAACAATGAAGCATGAGTGATTTCTGTGCCTGTGGAGTATGTATCAGTCTGATTATTGTCGGAGGGAAAGGAAAGCTGAGAATTATTGGAATATGATGGAGATGTCATTGTAAATATAGATTCCCTTGAAAGACCAGAGGATACCCGCAAATCACCTTCAAACTCATTTATATATATACGTTCTTGCTGGAGTCATGATTTCGTCTATTACATTCAGTGTTCTTCTTTTAAATAATTTCCATTGTCCAATAAACTTAGAAGAAACATTTGTCGTGTATTTTCGGCCTCGCCATGTTGCGTTTGCCTTGCCTTAAGAAAAGCTACAAAATTTTTATCGACCTCATCTAGAGGCCTTTTACGCTTGTTTGCTCTAGTCTGAGGTGTTGAACTGCTTTGTGGCTGGGGTATCTCAGCTGAAACTGGAGTTGTTTCGATATTGGTTTGCTCTGTCTGGAACAAGGGGTTTTTCGGTTGGTAATCTGATGCCTCAGTTGACGGTACTTCAGTATCTTCTCGTAACGTTGGTTCCCCAAAAGTTTCAGTTTCTTCTTCCAAAAGCATTGTATTTCTGTCTGCTAATTGCTAGCTTGTAAGGGTATTCCGGTTTTCACAAATGGCAATACAAACAGCATAACGTCTGTTAAGTAGTATTGTTTTTTCTTAGCAGCACAACCACTCGGGGCAGGTTTCATATGCCTTACAAACACTGCCCTAAGATTCTTCCATTTCTCTTTACAGGAAGCACCTGAAACAAGAAAAACATTCGTAAAGCAATGTAACTTTTTTTTTCTATAAACTTGTCTAAAACAACAGAACGCAAGAGCTTTTATTGTGTAATAAAATAAGAAAATATTGTATTCTGAATTTTTAGATAATTCTTTTTTTAGATACTTGGCAACGGGGTGCAGTTTTGTGACACTTGGCTTAAATTTTGAAAGAGGAGATTGCACCATCTCAAAAATTGTTGCAGAAACAACCCCTATCATTTGGGAGATCCTTAAAGAAGACAATATGCCGATTCCTTCTATTCAAGGTTGGAAAAATACTGCTGATCGCTTCTATGAATTATGAAATATCCCGAACTGTTTAGGTGCAATCGACGGGAAGCATATCAGAATTAAAAAATTACCCAACTCCGGATCTACTAATTATAATTACAAACAGTATCATTCTGTAGTTTTAATGGCTTGTAGCGATGCCGATGGACTTTTTACAATGATCGAAGCAGGATTTGCTGGTAGAAACAGTGATGGCGGCATATTTAGAGCTGGTCGAATGAGACAATGGATACAGACGAATGGAAATATTCCTCCAGCTTCACGCTTACCTCACGATCCACGGAAAATTCTTTTCCTTATTATTTTGTTGCAGACGAAGCATTTCCGCTTTTGAAAAATGTAATGAGACCCTATCCACAGCGTTCCTTAGACAACAAGAAACGCATTTTTAATTACAGATTAAGTCGTGCTAGGAAAACGATTGAATGTTCATTCGGCATGGCGTCGCAAAAATTTCAAGTATTGGATACCCCTATACGGTGTCTCAAATTACAGACAGTCATTCATATAATAAAATGTGTATGTATTCTCCACAATTTTGTTCGAAGATATGAAGGAATACCATATGCATTACATGTGCAAGACGAAGAAGATAACCTAGATTTTGCCATAATTCAACAAATGCGGCAAGAAAATGCACTGTTTGCTATCGATAATCGTTCCACGGCATATAATTTAAGAGATTATTTAGCAAATTACTTTTTGGCCCCGCGTGCAGCACTTCCATGGCAATGGAAATATATAACTTAAAAATAAAAATTTCCTAATATTTGATATTTGTTACCTATTTAGACAAAAATAAAACTTGTTTTCCGTAACCATGTTTTTTTTTCTTCAAACAAGAGCAAAATTTGAGTGTAAAACCTGACATGTTTAAATTCTTTAGGTTTTTTTGTTGGGTCTCGGACATGTCTTTCAATGTGTCGTAAGTCGGGCTTTCTATATATGGAACCTCAGATATAATAATAAATTTATATAATTTATAAGCTTACAAGATTTGACCCGCACAAACATAATTAGTTATATACATACATACATACATACATAAATACATTGCAAGTTAATTAAAAGCTTTTAAAAATACAAAGATGTTAAATTAATATACTATATACTTACCCGTCATATTCATTTCTTTTCCTATTTTATTCCATGCCGCTTCTGTTATGTCTTTTCTGGAATATTGCGGTAATTTATAATTGTACAAACAAGGAAATTTTTCCACTTCCTGGACAAATTTAACGTTCAAACTTTGTTCACTCATATTTTTGTGTGAAATATCCCAACAAAATATCACTCGGCGACCGACAGTGCCCGTCTCTTGGCGACTAATCACGTACACGTACGCTACCGATCCGTGACTGGTACATCCGTGTACGAGATACAATTTGAATCAACGCGCAGGGATGCAAAAGAAACTGACAAGTGACGAAAGTATTACAACAGTCAGAAACCAGTCGCTCCGTGGACGAGGGGCCTAAGGGAAATACAGACTTGTTTATTTAAAATAATGAAATAAATTATCATAACACAAGAGCTAACTATAACCTTCGATTTAATCGGTTTAGATTGGCATGATAATAGAATAGACTTAATTATTGGTCGTTAAATTTTTTAATTGTCTGCTACAAAACATACCCAAATTTAAGCTAGTTATTAAAAAACGTTTAATTATGCACACATTTTACTCTATATATGAATTTCTGACCTAATAGTAACCTAGATTTTTAAATTGCCTATGTTTTATGTATGTATATAGCAACACATCTTTTGACGTATGTAAGTACAATCTTAACGTATATTAGCATGAATAAATTATTATTATTGTACAGCATTTTCAGAAGGAAATTTAACACCATCGTGAATTACCAATTACCGCAATGTGCAAAATATACTTAAGTAAATATAACAAAACGTACACTGAACTAAAAGCTCCATACTATACTCTGTGGCATAAAAAATGCAACACCAAGATGCCGTTGGAATTTTTGAACCCAACTCAGCAAAAATGTTTAACTAGTCAAATGTAGTAATTGATTAAAATTTCAAAGAAATTAAACAAAAGTTAAAGGCATTTTTTATTAATAATGTGTTGGACCACCTCTATTAGTTTCACACTCTAGTAATTCAAGACCAAATAAAAATAATAATAATAATAATACTTTTGCACCCTTCTTGGCATGGATTCCAACAGGTGGTCGCTTTCTTCCTGAGGTATTGCATCCCAGGCAATCTGTAATTCATGCCGGAGTGCTTCTAGTGTCTATGGAGGATTGGCAAATTGCTTGAGTCTTCTACCCATCATGTCATCATGTGTTGCATTTTTTATGTCACAGAGTATATTTTTAAGGCACGAAGTTAAGCAACATATGTAATTAAACCTTTACTCCTTTAAATTTTGTAATTATCGAGACAAAGATGACTCACAAACAAACATTTAATACTGAAAAATACTTCATGTTTATAACCGAATGTACATAAACATGATTATTAATTTAAAACATTATTATCAAAACATCACATACTTATGTAAACACCACTGAGTCTAGTAAATGTTCAAATGCAGTTCAAGTAATAAAGTTTATATATAAACTATAAACAATAATAATTATATAAAGCATTACCTTTGAAGTGGGTTCCTTTTTTGAAATGACAGACCAGTGGCAGATTGTCGATTAGGCCAAATAGCAGTAGCGCAACGATAAACAGCCCCGGGCTGTGGGATCCCTATTTTGATACCATCTTCATATTTTTTATATACAGAATTTTTATTTATTATATTTTATAATGTTAAAGCAGCAGCCCATATTTTTTCCAACAAATATATTTGCTTTATGAATTTTTTTTGTTTAACCCTTTGAGTCACACCGGTCTCACTGTGAAACCACCTATCTAATCGAAATATTAATGTCACTAATATTTTTGAATAACATGTTGCTAATGGCGCCACCTACTAACCAGTAACGGAACTTTTCATCTTGGATACTATAGTTACATACCTTGAAGTTGTCATTACAATATCTGGTTTACGTCGAGTGAGACAAACTGTCAGGCGTGTTTACATTCGATTTGTTCAAAAATATTGGTGATTATGTTTTAATACCACTATGATACTCTTGTCTACATAGCGGTTTTCTTTTCACGATGTCAACTTATGAGAAACTGGTAGCACATTTGGAAAGAATGTGGGAAGAATTTGACAAAATTCCTTCTGGGGACGAGTTATAAGATGATGACATTGGTGACCTATATAGAAATTATGTAATTGCTGCGGAGAACTTTTTACTTCCAGATATTCCTACCCATCCAAACGGCAGGACCAGGAAAATGATGATGATGGGGTTATATAAGGAAGGTATTTTCTGGCTGGACGAATATCATCCACAAAAATTTCAAGAATTTTCGGAAAACATGTGTCTTTGCATTGAAGCTGTTGAACCTTTGCATGTGTTTGTGCAGTATATTGTACCCAAAAGAATGGTGGAAATAATATTGTTCCTGCCAATAAAGAGGAACTGAAAATTTTCCTAGACATGAATCTTTTAATGGGAATTAAAAAATTACCTTCGTACAAAGATTACTGGTACACAATTCCCCAGTACAGGGATGCTTTTATTTCATCATCAATGCCTGTAAATAGATTCAATAGGTATTTGTCCCATTTGCATATTAATGATAACTTTAATGCTCCAGACAAAAATTCTGCGAATTACGATAAACTATACTATTGTCCGGAACTTATAAAACATGCTACAATTCATCTGAACAGTAGATGAATCAAAGATTCCTTTCAAGGGAAGAAGTACGCTTAAAATATGCCTGATAAACCACTAAACGAGGCTACAAAGTTTGGGTGAGAGCAGATACACATGGGTATGTTTCGCAATTCCAAATTATGAAGGGAAAGGGAATCAAGTTGTTGAAAAGCAACTTGGAATGAGAGTGATAAAAGAACTCAACAGAGAACTTACTGGCAAGAACTACTCTTTATTTTTTGACAATTACTTTTGTTCACCAGAGCTTATGGTCTACCTCAAACTAGAAAAAATAAAAGTGGCCGCAACAACACAAGAGAAGAGACAAGATTTCCCCAAATCATTTCGTCACGACAAAGAAATGGATAGAGGGCGCAGTGGGATTAATTGTCGACTAGAACTGGCGTTACGGTGCTAAAGTGGATGGATAAGAAAGGCATTAATTTTTTATCAAATCTTCATGATCCAACCCAAAGTAATGAGATAAACAGGAAGCTGAAAGATGGTACATCCGAAAAAGTTACCTGTCCACCAGCTGTGCTTGACTACAATAAATACATGGGTTACATTGGCAAAACAGATATGCTCAAAGCTTGCTACTGCCTTGATCGAGAATCTAAAAGTGGTGGCACAGAATATATTTTCATTTCCTGGATATAACTACAATCAACACATTCGTAATTTTTTCTTATAACTCTCTTATCTATAAAGAAAAATCCATGACATTGAAACAGTTCAAATTAGTTATAGCAACAGGATTACTTGGTGCCCATAATTTTGAAAAAAAGAGGTAGAAAATCTTCTTTAAAAATTAATTCATACAAAACAAATGTACTTCAAGAGATTCGACACAATAAGGTGAGCATTTACCAGTACGAACTACATCTAGAAGATGTGGATTTTGTTCTGCCAAGGAGGAAGTTCATCAGTCCAAATGGGAATATAGTGTTTGTAAAGTGGCCCTCTGTTTAAATGAAAATAAAAACTGTTTTTTTCCTTTCATACCAAATAAATCGTCCATACAGTTCTGTTCAAAACTAACATTTCCTTAAAATGTATTATTAATTAGAATTACAATATTAAGTTCGACATGGCAATATTAATTTGTAGTTTTATACCTGTACATTCATTGTGGTCACAAGGGGTAAGCAGCTAATTTTTTTTGTTAGAAATTTTAAAAATAAAAAAAAAACTAAACAGTGTTATTTTTTAATGTTTTCTGCTTCTTTTAGGAATTTTAAGAGTACCAGTTATTTTTTGTAAAGTTGTGACTCAGAGGGTTAAGGGCACCTTCTATCTAATCTGACACTGTATCCTGCATTTAGATTAGTACACTTTTCCAAAACCGTTTTAACTGCATATTTGGATTTAACATTATTTCATATGCATTACTGATAAGTGATAACACACTAAATTTCACCAAAATCTGAGAAGGTGGATAATTTCACATGCTTCAAGTTTTAAAACTAGATCTAAGCTTATTAATTTACTTGGAAGTACATGAAGTTTAGAAGTTTATTGACTTCAGGTGCTAATACTTCGACAGTTTTTTCATAAATCTCCACACGATTAGGTTGTTCATTTGACTTCGGTTGCGGAATTGCCCTTGAACAACAACGCCATGTATAAAGCATAACTGCATGTTCTTGTCCTTCGTCTAACAATTCATTCTAAAACAACAGAAAGTAGTTTAAAGTTATATGTGAAGTTTAACATACCAAACTAGCATGAACAGTTGCTTCTTCAATATACTTTGCTATTCCTGTGACAAAACCATTACGGTCTTCAAAGTTTGTATCAAAGTTGGCCTGGTAAACAACTGAACAGGGTTGTGCTTCAATACAGGGTTGTTCATCGGGTAGTGGCAATTCATCCAAAACGTCAACATTCGATAAAGCATCAGTTAAAGACACCCTATCTGTTGCAGACATTGTATGGAGTTGTAACTTTTAGTAAATTATTATGAAGTAACCTATAAATATATATTAAGAGAAAAAAATTATACAATGACTTTTATAACCTATTTTAATGGTATAAAATATTATTTCACATATTATCACTTCTGTGAATTAGTCACTTCCAGTCACAAAACTTCCCAGTAGTTCCGCTCCAATGATTACTTTTTATATCGCGATACGCATATTTAGAGGTGCGGCATTTTTCGCAACGGTACTTGCTTTATCGTCTTTATCTACTTTACTGGATGTGGCTCTTGTTTTGTCAACACCTTACTGTATTAAGTACGGTATACACCCGCTAATAGTTTTTGGAATAATAAGTGTTTTTTAGCGAGCGATTGGTTTGAAATAGAAATTCGAACCTATTTTAATGTGACGTCATTGTTTTAAGTGATCGCTAAAACTAACTTTTTTAAACCATTTTCTAATACAAACATAACCTGTATTTTTATCAGTTACACAATTAAATGTGTAAAAAATTACATTTGATTACTGAATTTGAAAACGAATCCACGCTATTACTATTAATATTGAGGACAATACAACATTCTAATGATAATGACCATTCAGTTATATCTACATTATTAATGTTGCAAAATGAACAACATTTAAGAATTAGAGGGTTTTATGAAGAACTGGATGTATATTTAGATTCTGATTTTTTTAATTTATTTCGTATGAATAAAACCACATTTAACAAGCTTTTTGAGAAAGTAAATTGTGTAGAGTTGAACAAACACTACACTGGGGGAGAACATCAAATTCCTGGCCAGAAACAGCTCTTGTTAACAATTTGGTGGTTAGGCAAGGGAGAGATCTTAATTTCTGTGGCAGACAGATTTGATGTCAGTTTGAGCACTGTTTATGATTGCACAATTTTTTTACTTACAAAGTTACTATCTTTACAATCAAAATATATTACATGGCCTGATCAAGCAGAAGTGTCGAGAGTTGAACTAGATTTTCGTGAACGATGTGGATTTCCAGGTAAATTCCATATAAAAAATGCATTTTCATAATAAAATAATGTTACAGGGGTCATTGGAGCGATAGATGTTTGCAATATATGTTTTAAACCGCCTATGAACATCAAGAAAGTTACATAGATCGCAAAATGCAACACTCTATTAAACTTCAAGCAATTGTAACATCACAAAAAATGTTTACAAACATCATGGTTGGTTTCCCTGGTTCTGCTCATGATGGCAGGGTGTTACAAAATTCAAACATATTTCTAGAATGTGAAGAACAGGGAAATTATCGTAAATATTTTTATAACAACTGTCACCTAGTTGGTGACTCTGCTTACCCCTTACATAGTTGGCTGATGACACCTTACAGAGATCGTGGACATTTAAGTCACATTCAAATACGTTACAATAATTTACATAGCATCACAAGGATTGTGGTTGAGCATTCATTTGGAATTTTAAAATCAAGGTGGAGAATATTAAAATATATTAATGTCAACAGTGTTGAGAAGGCAATCAAGATTATTGGTGCTTGTTGTTTATTACACAATTTTTGTTATATTAATAGTGACTATTGGGACATGTATGAACCACTTGCCAATAATGCCCATGAAGGAAATAATGGCAGGCTCAACCTTAATGCTGGGCAGAAACGAGATGAAATAGCATTTACTTTATAACTAAATATTTATTTATGTCCTAATTCTGTATAATAGAAAAATATGTGTATTAATTATGTATTCTGAAAACTACTAATCGCTATAATAAAATAAACTAATCTGAATCTGAACTATGTACACATTTCTTTTTCTTATTTTTTGAGTGGATTAAAGCCAATATTTGTTCATGCCTCATTTCCTGTTGCCTCTTAATAAGAGATATCATTTGTGAAAACTCCTCCTTCCTCTGTTCTAAATTTTCTTTGTGAATTTGTTTCATTGCTTCCACTGCTGCAAAACTTTTATTCTGACGAGCACTACTTTTAATTTGTGTTGAAGATCTTGTACCTGCTTCAGCTGGAGAACTTGTACCTGCTTCAGTCGAAGAGCTTGTACTTGCTTCTGCTGTTGTCGCAATCGAATCAATTATCATTACTGGGTTTGTTTTGTGTTTATCCCCAAATATCTCCAACAATTCATCATAATAGGGTGGATTTTTAATTTTCCCTTCACTAGTTCGTTTTCTCCTGTCATTTGTTTTAACAAATGATGCTTGTTAATTAGCAAATTTCTGTCTACACTTTTCTGCACCCGTTTCTCCATCTCCTACATAAAACCCCATTTCATTCATCATTTTAGCAATCTTTCCCCAGAGGATTTTTTTACTATTTCTTTTGTCTGAAAATTCTGCATCAACTTCTTTACGCAGAGATAATAATGCCAGTGTAGCCTCATTGTCATTCGTATTTTGGTTCTTCGAAGTTTTCCACAACACACTTTTGTTTAAATTGTCCGCTGTCGATGATGCAGATAAAGGTGACAGTTGTTGTTTTACAGTTTCTAAATATCGTTTTGCGTAATTTTCTACACAAAAAAGTATTAGTAAAAAGTATACATTATACCAATTTACTTACCATTTCGTAACTCAATCGCCGTCTCTGGGTCCACACACACAATCATATGCTCTAATTGTACTTCTACCAAGCTTTCAGTAGCGGTATTCATTTTCGCGGTACTGATTTCTTGGTGTGAACAACTACTAACATAAACCTTTAAAAAACATAACTTTCAGGTTTAAAACAGCTCCACGGATAGTTTTAAACCAGAGCAAATTGTTTTAAACCAATCGCAATAATGACGTCATCGTTTGAACGCTAAAATGGATTGGTTTAAAACATGTCTAATTTTTTCAAACCAATCGCTCGCTAAACAACAGCAAATATGATGGATTTTATAGCAGTTTTGTATAAAACATAAAATAAAAATGCTTATTTTAATTAAACAAAGTATTCACACTTGTGCATTTCCACTGAATTTTTAGTTGCAGCATCAAGATGCATGATTCACCTAGTTAGAACTTGTTCTATTTTCGAGCAGTTTAACTGTGCATTTCTAGTGACTTTGCAGGGATTTATTCCTTGCCAATAGTCAGTTGATGTTTATTTTAAGTTGGTACTTCCGCTCTGTAATGCGGTAACGCGTGCGTGGAAGTGCTACATAACCTTTTACCTATTTTATGCTTTTACTTATCGTTGGAAATATTCGTTAACTTTTCCGGCAACTGTTTCAATTTTTCCATACTTCTTTTGTATCAGATAAGCATTTAACATTTGTGTAATTTGTGAAATATTAACTATTGCATATGTTTTTAACTAAAAGCTGCCAAAGATGTCCACTTCTAAAAATACGATTTTCACCTGGCCACGAGATATCACTACAGGTTTGATCACTCTTTATGAAGGGCAGCCAGTGCTCTGCGTGATCAGGTTGAAAGAATACAAAAATAGAAACAAGCGGACAGAAGCTGTTGATTACATTCAAGAACAGCTGAAAGAAGAATAGTCCGTGCTACTTTACGTAACAGTGATGTTCTTAACAAAATTCACATCTTAAGGACGCAATATTTAAATGAGGTCGGAGTATGGAAGAAGTTTCTGGTAAGCGGAGTTTCGTTAACTTTTCCGGCAACTGTTTCAATTTTTCCATACTTCTTTTGTATCAGATAAGCATTTAACATTTGTATAATTTGTGAAATATTAACTATTGCATATGTTTTTAACTAAAATCTGCCAATAATATATATATATATATATATATATATATATATATATATATATATATATATATATATATATATATATATATATATATATATATATATATATATATATATATATATATATATATATATATATATATATATATATACAGGGTCCACAAACTCTTTTCACAAAAGAAAGCTGCAGATTCTAGAGCTGATTTTATGTCTATTTAACGTGAATTGCCTTAGTACAAAAATACTTCCTAAGATGGTGCCCTAATATCGGTTTAATTCAAATATCTTCAAAACGGTTTCCCTTTGAATGATAGCGTTCTGTACATTTATTTAGTGGAATATGTCCAATCGTATGGCGTGAATATGATTTTTTAGTTGTACTCATAAGCGGCTCGTTTGGGCGGGGCATTGGACATTGTTATTCATAAGTTTTTTGTTTTTCAAAATTTCGAAATTTTAACATAAAATTTAAAAAATTTCGATTTTTTCATAAAAGAATGATACTCTTGTCTGAAGTCGCTACGACGCATCATTTTCGAAATAAATCGATTTGAACTTTTCATGCGTTAATCATACTTTCATAAAATTAACTAACGAATTCATTTACAATTATGAAAGATGGCTATGGAAAATAAACAAAATAACAATTACTTTCTAATGCAAAACTAATTTATGACATGAGAGCAGTTTGACTTATGAATAACAATGTCCAATGCCCCGCCCAAACGAGCCGCTTATGAGTACAACTAAAAAATCATATTCACACCATACGATGTGATTTGCTTTAAAAAATTGTGTGATATATAAGAACAAATCAGTCACATTACTTACTGTCAACTCTAAATTAAATAGGCTGTCCCTTACAGGATCAGGAAGTTGAGCAAATCAAAGCACCACAATTTTGGTTTATAAGCTTCTGTAGGTGCTCCGCTTACCAGAAACTTCTTCCATACTCCGACCTCATTTAAATATTGCGTCCTTAAGATGTGAATTTTGTTAAGAACGTCACTGTTACTTAAAGTAGCACGGACTATTCTTCTTTCAGCTGTTCTTGAGTGTAATCAACAGCTTTTGTCCGCTTGTTTCTATTTTTGTATTCTTTCAACCTGATCACGCAGAGCACTGGCTGCCCTTCATAAAGAGTGATCAAACCTGTAGTGATATCTCGTGGCCAGGTGAAAATCGTACTTTTAGAAGTGGACATCTTTGGCAGCTTTTAGTTAAAAACATATGCAATAGTTAATATTTCACAAATTACACAAATGTTATATGCTTATCTGATACAAAAGAAGTATGGAAAAATTGAAACAGTTGCCGGAAAAGTTAACGAATATTTCGAACGATAAGTAAAAGCATAAAATAGGTAAAAGGTTATGTAGCACTTCCACGCACGCGTTACCGCGTTGCAGAGCGGAAGTACCAACTTAAGACAAACATCAACTGACTATTGGCAAGGAATAAATCCCTGCAAAGTCACTAGAAATGCACAATTAAACTGCTCGAAAATAGAACAAGTTCTAACTAGGTGCATCATGCATCAATGCATCTTGTGATGCTGAAATTTTTACAGTGTGAACCAAGAAATGCATGCATCTTGATGCTACAACTAAAAATTCAGTGGAAATGCACAAGTGTGAATACTTTATTTACTTAAAATAAGAATGTTTATTTTATGTTTTATACAAAACTGTTATAAAATTATTCCAAAAACTATTAACGGGTGTATACCGTACTTAATACAGTAAAAAAACTTATGAATAACAATGTCCAATTCCCCGCCTAAACGAGCCGCTTATGAGTACAACTAAAAAATCATATTCACGCCATACGATTGGACATATTCCACTAAATAAATGTACAGAACGCTATCATTTAAAGGGAAACCATTTTGAAGATATCTGAATTAAACCGATATTAGGGCACCATCTTCCAAGAGCTCCAGCTCTCTTAGGAAGTATTTTTGTATTAAAGTAATTTACGTTAAATAGACATAAAATCAGCTCTAGAATCTGCAGCTCTCTTTTGTGAAAAAAGTTTGTGGACACCCTGTGTGTATGTATGTATGTATGTGTGTATGTATATATATATATATATATATATATATATATGGTAAAGTGAGTTAAGTGCGTTTTTGGAGTAAGTGCACCATTTGCTTTTTAATTCAAAGTGATTTTCCTTTTGAAGGTACCATCTAGTGGATATTAATATAACCATACGGATCCTTCGTATTTCGTTTCCTTCTTTACCTACAACGCTTTGTTTGCAATATTATGATTGCCATGTGATGTGACTTTGGTTAAAACTCATGTGCAAAATCGACAGACGGTAAAAAATTCGCTCAATGTATCGTTATCAAGGTAAGCACACTGTTGTCGGTTAGTTAATCAAATATATTTACAATTATCTGTATTGGATGGAAAAGCAGGCTGATTATAACGTAACATCCAACTAAGGCGGTAGATGCGCTTACCCCTAATTTTAGCAAGCTGGGGGCAAGCGCACCTACTTGCAGAGAGGTAAATGCACCTGGTAGATGCACTGTCCCCACTTGTTTATGGTCACGTACACAGCAATGTTATTTGCTTATGTAGATAAATAAATAATATATATATATATATATATATATATATATATATATATATTTTCACAATGGTCCGTAATTATAAACGAAAACTGCCAAACCGAGTTTTTCCCCAGAGGATTTAGCAACTGCTATTGAAAATATCAAGAACGGGAAATATGGTACATTGTGTGCTAGCAAACTTTTTAATATTCCGAGAACTACTTTGAAAGACCATGTAAAAGGTCGTAGAGGTAAGAGTTCAACATCAGGAAGACCTACTGCTTTACCATTAGAAGATGAAGAGGCTTTGGCAAATGGCCTAAAACGTCTCGAGAAGTGGGGATTTGGCCTAAGTCGCAAGGAAATTTTAGAAGTCGTTGGCAAACATGTAAATGAGAAGAAAATCAAAACCCAGTTTAAAAGCGGTATACCTGGAGGAGACTGGTTCCTCAATTTTAAAAAGAGACATAATCTGTCCATTGAAAAAGCCCTCGAATATGCGAGAAAAGGAATACAGATCCATTCATTATTTAACTATGTTACGATTTACTCAACAAAACCTTACGAGAACTATACCTGCATGACAAGCCGTCGAAAATCTGGAATATGGACGAAACGAGTTTTTGTAGTGACCCTTCTAAAACAAAGGTTGTAGGAAAAAGAGGCAAAGCTTCTACTAGAATCGTATCCGGCCGAGGAAGAACAAACACCACAGTTCTCTTTGCTGCCGCTGCGAATGGCACGAAAGCTTCGCCTGTAATAATTTACAAGGGAAAACATATATGGGATAACTGGGTGCCACTGAACGACAAGCAATATCCAGGCACAACATACTCTGGTACTAATAATGGTTGGATGGAGGCCGAACTTTTTAAGAACTACTTTCTTAAAACATTCATACCTCTTATGTGATGGCCATACCACACATATAGACATTGACATCGTTGAAGCACCAGTAGCTTCCAATATCTCCATTATTAATCTACCTCTACATAGCAGTCATATCCTCCAACATTTAGATTTAACAGTCTTTAAATCTGTCAAGGTAGCTTGGGATGCAGATCTCAAGTGACAGCGGAATCATGTGGGTCAGAAACTACCAAAACAAGTGTTGGCTGAAATGGTAGGAAATGTTTGGAGTATAGTACCTCTGAATATTATTTCTGAAGGATTCAAGAAAGGTGGCATCCATCCATTTAACAAAATTATAATAGATTTCGACAAGTTCAACCCACAACAATGGAAAAGATGGAAGGCTGCTGATCGGGATATTTCAACAAGAACACAAGACAATTCAATAATCGTGAGTAGTTCAGGCACGTAATTTCATAAAACACAATCTACAGCAGATTAAATGACAGGATGATGTACAAGAAGAGGCAACAATCAATGAAGATGTACTTGATGAGAGGACATGAGACAACTCATTATTTGTAAGTGATGTAGCAGATATATAAATCAATGAAATAAAATATATAGAAAATTAATTGACAGGATAAGGCAGAAGAAAGGACAATAATCAATGGAGATGAACTGGTTGAGAGAGATGATGGTTCTACAGTACTCATCAATGGTAATGTTGCTTCAGTGATTAACGCCAATAGTTCCAGTAATCAAGCTGCTGAAACTGTAGGTGAAGCAGGGGACGAGTGGAATACAAATCAAATCGTGTTTTGAAGAATTGTTACTTGACTTGGTTAAATGAAATCGATTTAATGATATGCAGAAGACATTGTTACACGGACGCGCACTCCGAATAAACAAAACACAACACTACCTTTAGTTTGTACACCAAGAAACACTATAAGTCTAATAATTGTTATATCACTAAGTGGTTCATAAAATATAGCACAAATACTATGGTAAAACACAAGACAAAAGTAGTTGTGTATTGAAAACACTCAATCACAAGTACAGGCGAATAAATCAATGTTACAAGAATGTAGAAACAAGCCCTAACTAATAATGAATAAATAATGTACAACAATAATATAAAACAAGCCCTAACTAATAATAAACGAATATAATACAAATCCCTACGCTAATAATAATGAATACAATGCAAGAAAAATAATACAAACCCTAACCTACGTACTAGTATAAATCGTCCGTGAGAACTAATACTAATAATGTCTGACGGAAACCACTACGTAACGATACTCGCCGTCGGGTCGCACCAGGTCTCAACCTGCCTACTCCTGGTGGTGTCGAATCGGATGGCCTTTGGGGTAGCAACCGAAATTACTACACCCGAAGGAAGTGTTGTGCGGATGATGATACGGATGGCCTTTGGGGTAGTAACCGGAATTACTACACCCGAAGGAAGTGTTGTGGAGGTGATGACTCGGATGGCCTTTTGGGGTAGCAAACTAAGTTACCACACCCGATGGAAGTGATGAGAGCTGAAGCCAAACCGCCAGTCTCAGCGGCCCGCTAGGTAGATTGGAGACTACTACAACTAAAGCTCGTTTTGGGTCGAAGCGCAATGTTCGACTGACGCTGTAGGATTTTGCTGCTGCTTATAAAGGGGTCGAACAATGGGATCTCCGCCGAGTAAGCCCGTCACGCTAAGCTCCGCCTATAGGGCGTAGCGTAACAACATCAAGAAAAAGGATATGCCCAGGGGCCGAGTTGATAACAAGTGAAGAAGTCATGAAAGAAGTTGAAGAAGCCAAAGAAAGTACTACGGAGACTCCCCAAAAAAAGAAGGCATAGATTGAGCGCACAAAATTTCTAATAAGGAAAATCGGAATCCATCAATGAGCAAGAAATCAGGTGGACCACACAGAAAATTTAATCTACGCTATGATACTACTGATAGTGATACTGATACGGATGTCTAATTCGATGACGAAAGTTACTATGATTTTCTGGATGATATAGAAGAGGAGGATTTGGGCTCGATCCTGTAACCAATGATAATGTTGTTCAAATCGGAGACTGGATCCTCGCAAAGCTATCTAAAGAAAAAAAAACACTTTTCCTTATTTCGCAGGTAAAATTTAAAGTATTGATTCTGCTTCAGGTCATCCAAATGTCAAGTTTTTAAGAAGGATAAAGTCAAAGGTTCAGCACCCGAAACCATCTTTCATATGGCCCTCAGTTGACGACATTCCTGAAGTTTCTGCAAATGACATAGTACATATTTTATCTCACTCCACAATTGGAAGAAGAAATGAAATATTATTTCCTGTTAGTTTTGTAGGATATAATGTTAATTAAGAAGTTTTGAATCATTAATAATTTTTTCTCATAAAAAACTTATTTTCCTTCCTTGCATTCCTCGGGAAAAATGTTATATCTTCCTTACCAATTGTTCAATTTCACTATATCCGATTCCATAACAATCTGTACAAGATGGTCTAGTTGCAGATGCCCCTTAAGTCGAGTTAAAGCTATTGAATGCAAGAATAGCTTGCTATGGTGCACTTACCCCGAAATTGGGGTAAGTGCACCCAACCATTAATATCAATATATTATCATAATTATCAACTCTTTTTTCATGTCTAAGAAGAGGTTTAGGGTTAATAGGTCATGAGCTATGGTATGTATATGCACTTTCTTCATTCCTGTGAAGCTATTTCCAAAACACTGGTTAATGAATAAAGTTCAGTTTTGCAATTGGGTAGGTCCAATTACTCCACTTCACCCTATATATATATATATATATATATATATATATATATATATATATATATATATATATATAAATTTATAGTCGGCATCCACTAAGCCAAGAAGTAAAATACTGTTACTGTAGGAGCCTATGAAATTAAAATAAGCTGATCCTTCATTCCCAGGAACCATTAATGTTATTTCCCCATCTAATGCGCCTAAAACGTGGGGTAAATTCCATCTCTTTTCAAATTGCTCGGCTATCTTCAGCCATTCTGAAGTAGTATGAAGAACCTAAAATTAGAAATACAATAATAAAATAAATTTGTACGATTCTCCAGTAGCCAAAAAAACGAAGAGTTATAGTTAACCTGTCTCATGCAGAGATAGCACTTCTAAATTTCGGATCTTCCTTTTCTATATTACTTCTTACAAGACGCAAAGGTAACTGAAACGTATGTTGGTCAATTCTGTTTTTGTTCCCTGTAGCTAATTCGTCGTGCAAAAGATGAATATTTCCACGACAGTTATCTCTCTTTTGAATCCACGGTTTAACCCACCATCTCCTTTTTTTTAGGCAATAAAAGGGATGCAGCTGCACCAATGATAATAACAACAAGCGTTTCTTCATAATCCATAACTTCGATTTGAAACTTTACAACTGTTGTGTCTAACTGTTTTTAGGTTATTAAGTTGACAAAACACAAACTTGTACAATGTGCACCTCTCAACACCAACATACAGTTATAATTTGTGAAAAATTAAATCCCTAGAGATTTTCCCTATGCATTTAAAAATGCAATAATGTGAACGCATGGGAGTTGCTGCATGAAAGATTGCAGCAAGTGCAAGGTGACGCCGCATCTAAAGATACAGCATGAAAATGCACAAGTGTGAATAGGCCTTAACAACTGTAAATTAAAATTTGTATCATATTTATATCTGCTGAACAAGTGTTGAGAATTTTTATAAAATAACGCTCTTAATTGTACAAAAATTAATTATCAAAAGTCTTCACAAAGCTATTTTTTAAGCAAAATCTTTTCACTTATGACTAAACTGCCTTAATTTTTTTTAGTCGTTTACTTTTTAGATTTATTAACTTTTCCCACTTAAAAATTCAAAATTGAGCTGAAACCGGAAATGTCCATTTCTAGGTCTAAAAAATTGGTTTAAAAAATGTGTAAAATTCATTCATTCATTCAAATTTGACTTAAACATTTAAACCCAATGACGATTAAACAAGAACAGACCTATTTGTTTACGGTTGTATACGTCCCAACATACCTAATTGTAAACTGCCAGAAGATGACTGCCACCATAGTTGACAACAATTTAATTTACTAAATTAGTATTGCAGTGTTTTTTCGAAGGTTTAAACAAGTGCAACGTTATTATTTGTTGTTTATAGCGATAATAAGTATAACTTAAGTTTAATAATGGTGAGACAGTTCGTAATATGTAGAAAAATGGACTATTTAAGTCGTAACCTTAGATTCATCGGTAAGTAAAAAAAAAACCATAGACGTAACATTAATTATTTGCAAAGACCCCTAGTAAGCAAAAATTATAAAATTCATATTTTGTCTGCTTATTAACCTGAAGCGCAAATACTGTTTCACCTTTTACTACAACTTTTTAATAAAAAATACATGGTATAAGCGTTGTTTTTAATTGTTTATTGTTTGGTTACATTGACGTTATTAATAACCATAGTCCCTCCAGAAATGTACCCTGTGTCGCTGACAGAAAGCGATGTTCTGTTGGAACAAAACAATTCCTTATAAAATGAGAAGAAATGCTGGGTCTATTCTTGGCTAATCGTCATTGTTTAAACCTTATTAATACGTGGTGGTGGTGGAGCTAGGGAGAAAGAAAAAGAATAGATTTTATTTCCTTCTGTTCACTATAACTCAAAAACTTGAAAGGTGCCGGCATTCAAATGTGACATAAGCGTTTGGTTGAAGCGACTCAAATAATAGAAAGTGATAAAGTTCTTTGAGTCTACTGACTCAAATAGTTTGTTTTGCGTTTGGCATGTAGTGCTCTGGTTATATGCCTGATTATGTGTCTTTGACTCTAAGCACAATAAGGAATTTGCAAAAAAATTAAATAACGAATAACCCTACAAAAGCCAAGAGGAAGTAACATTAACACAATATTTAATAAATAAAACAAACATTTTACTTTTTTCTGTACGCTAGAGCGAATTCAAGAAGCTACAAAAATTCAAATCTAATTGCGCGGCTTAGAACGATCTTAACATCAACCCTATTATTTTTTTCACAACACAAATAAAACTACAATAAACTGCATTGAGACGTGTAAATCATAGGGTGTGACGTCAGACACGTTTTCAAATACTTTATAATGGCCGATAACTTTAAAATATGAATTACAATACAACTGCTCGTGTTTAAAGTACCAAACTTTGTATAAGCTATTTTCTACCACACTTAAATATTTTAATAAAAATATGTGTAAGTTACCTATTATATTCACAACTGACAACTTGTTTCATCCACATCGTTGATAAACTCAACTAAACGAAGGTATTTGTAAATTCTTAATATCATTCATCATTATTTAGAAAGATTGGTGAGCCCATTCCAAGTATTTCATTTTTATACCCTTTGTTCAGGAACTAAGAACCCTAACAGCATGCCACTTTAATAAAAACAGACCGAGCTGGTAGCGTAGTTGTGATACGATCTGCTTAGCATTCGGGAGGTAATGGGTTCGATTCCCGTTACCGTCTACCTTGTATGAGGTTTTTTCAGGAGGTTTTCCTCATACACATGTAGCGGCATGGTCACTGCGTATATGCACACCATGTGTGGCTACTTAAGCGAATGCTAGGGTAGTATTTTCCCCCTCAGAACCCTAACTCCGTTCCTTCCGATCCTATCCTGACCACACCCATCCTTAATCCCACCATGCATGTATACGTAATGTATGTATGCTGGGAATCCATGATTGTGGCTGAAGGAGCTCGGAAAGCTCGAGCAGCCCGCCCTCCCCCTTGGGGAGGGAATGAAATACATGGCCTTTTCCTTTTCCTAATAAAAACAGAAATCGCCATATAGTTAATTCGCGCATTATACTAAGATAACCTACATAAGATTCTATGTGCAATAGAAGTATGCAAAATTTGTCAACGCGCAACTTTTGGTTAGCCGCGACAGTTAAAAGTTAAAAACAAGTTATCCAACGTGCACACATTTATTTAAATTACTACTCAGTTCTGTGTTCACTTTATTTCATTTGTTCTACAAGTAGTATTTCATATGCATTTTTTTATCTATGCATTTTGTAAATACAACAATTTATCGTGTTACTTTATATGTTTTGATTTATTTTGCATTATGAATTATATATATATATATATATATATATATATATATATATATATATGTTTTCCTAAATTTGACATGTTTTGAATGTTTAAATTACGTTGCCCATCTGTACCCCTGACTACAATCATCGTTTTAATAATTAATTATTACAAGAATGTGTCCAATGCACCTGATGCTTTTATTGGTATTTTATTTGTTTAATGACATTTCAGTGAAATATCCGCAACTTATTTGAAGTATGTATTTACCATAGAGTAAGACGAGAGGTAACATAAGCAACTTTAAGTGGAAACTAAAGGGGAAATTGATGGGTAGGCAACTTGTGTTACGTGTTGACCATAACCTTTGAAATTAGCAAAGAGCCCGTATGTATTTATAAACGCATGTATTAACTCAGTGTCATAAAAAAGTGATCGGAAGGGATTGTAAAATGGTTACATGTTATGTTGTGGGGTTGTGCTAATCGATCCGCACAAAAAAGTTTAGGTCAACGAAGCACGGAAGCGGGAAAAAACATTTTGTTCCATACGTGCAAGTACAGTATAGTATTCGTTTACTTTGATTTAATTAATTATAATAAATACCGGTTAGCGTAGAGAAATGTGTTCTAGGCTTCGACTTTAAAAACTTAATTTAATATATTTCAGCATAAAATTGAAAGGAATTAAATTAAATATTTTACTCGGTATTAAGCACTATTTTAAATAAACGTGGTTGATTTATTTCCATTACTTCTAATTTACATTAATTGTATTAATAATTAAAGTGTACATTAAGTAAAATCAATTACTTCAGTCATTACGCTCTTCTCTAAATTTACGAAAATAAAATTTCACATCATTTAATTGTATGTCCCCTAAAAGTATTTATTACCTGGCGTGCTAAAATCATTAAGTTTGTGGCATAGCATTGTAATATACTTCTACTCATTTATCTAATACGATTAGTTCATCAATATGTGAAATTTATATTAAAACCCGAATTCGTTATGTGTGTAAAATGAATACTCAAAGTTCATATTCAAACCGGATACTTTATAATAAATTTGTTATATTTTCGGGTCACTAAATATCTATGTATGTACGTATGTACAATGTGTTTTTCTAAATAAAACTGTTGCAAAATTATGTATTTACGATATATAGGGTTGTCCAAAAAATAACGGAATTCCCTTTTTTAATATTTTTTTTATTTCTTAACCTATTTCATTGATTTTGGTTTTGCTTGAAAAAGAATTGGTGTAGATACAGCACTAACCCAATATTTTCGCGATTTGTTTAAAAAAGCCAAATGGCGGACACATTCAAACTTTACCAAACTTTAAAACTAGTTGGAACTTTTCGAGTCGCACTGTATGTGTGCAAGTTACTTTACAAAAGCTTGGATATTTGTGAATAGAACGAGAGGTCGAACATGGAAATCGGTCAAAAACTTTCTGCCGTATGGCACCACAAAGGCAAGTATGTTTTTACATAGAGACTGTTATTTTCTTTCGATATTCTTTAAACAAAGCAAACAAAATATTAGGTTAGTGATGTGTCTTCATCAATTCTCTTTCAAACAAAACCAAAATCAATGAAATAAAAAAAAATGTTAAAAAAGGAAATTCGTTTTTAGACAACTATATATATATATATATATATATATAATGTTACTAAAAATTTATGATTTTGATTTTATATAATAGTATTATAAACATTTTTGATGAATGAACCCAAGGCCAACTTCAAGGGCAGGTCCCAAGGTTAAACTCATGGTCAACTCCAGGGCCTAGGCCGAGGTCAAACTCAGGGTCAACACTGAGGACAATCTCAAGGTTATATATATATATATATATATATATATATATATATATATATATATATATATATATATATTCATAAATGTTACTAAAATTTATGATTTTGATTTTATATAATAGTATTATAAACATTTTGATGAATTTAATTTGTTTCAATTATTACGAAAATTATGCCTAGTCCTAACTCTATAACTAAAGAAATTATTCTTGTAAAATGTGTTAAACCTATCTTATCAGTTAATGCAGAAAATTGAAAGAATCGACGCGATATTAAATCACATTAGAGCATATGGTAATTTAATGTTTTGGTCAACACGTTTCACTGGTTCACTCGCGTTCCCCCCTTCTGTCTGTGTTTCCAATTTGCGCACCTATAAACTATTGGTACGTCACCTCTCATCCATACTCTATAGTATTTACGTTTTTAAACCACAAAAAGAGAGCAACACAAGTTGCTTTTTACCTCGTAATTCTGCGTCAAGCTCGAGATCCGAAACAAGAGGATTTGTAGCCTGTTTGATTGGGGAGGGTGGGGGAGATATTATTAACACATTCTTCAGTGTTAACTACTGTTTACTAGCTAAATAATTGCAGGATGTTTATGAATGCACACACTGACTTTAAATTTTCGCAAATTTCAATCAATTATAGGTTTTTTAAACATGCGTAAACTACTATATATGTTGTATCTTCCTAACCCTTTGCGTAGATTTGCATTTATTGCCCTCAAGTTTGGGTTCTGTATACGTTTACCATTAGTGTTATGCAAGATATGCATTTGTCCATTTCAAAATTTTTCATAGTTTTTAAAATGTTTTTTTGTTCAAATTAATTAAAGTATGAATTTATCAATGTTTTTTCTCCTGTTTACTTACTTCCTCGAACACACTCCCTTTGAGTTTAATTTTATAATGCAGTTTTAGGGAATGTATATAATGTATAAATTTTGATAATGTAAGTGCTGTTTTTATGTAGTTCCTTCTCAAGTTTAGCACGAAGCTGCTTTATTTCACGCTAGAGGGATTTACCGAAAGGACCTGTATGTTTGAAGCTTCGATTGTACAGGTCTACAGTTATTTGCCAACCATTTTGTTTACATCACTTTCTTAATGATTTGCTCTTAATGGAATCGGTCCGTCCTCTAGTTTATAATCCTCTTATAATTTTATATATATTTCAATGCTGGTTAATAACAGGCATGTTTTTATATATCGATTGTGTTAGGTTGTTGCTCTGGTATTTTTCAGAGTACTTATATTTTCATTTGCATATTTGAAACAGTAATTTCTTTCTCTTCGGTCCTATCCGTTTGATATTCTCGGCTAGATTTAATGTTTGCTTTACCGTTCTTATTACTTTTTTTTACGTGTACTTCTTCGTGTGCTTCGTCACCATGAAATGTCTTATGTTTAAACTTTTCTTCTACCCTCTCTTTAAAGGCGGAGAATCGTAAGCAACACTAGCTTTAAAGGAAAAAAAATATTAAAAGGAGTGTGGTATGGTGGAATTACAAGATGTTATCCATTTTACGATGTAGCTGATGGTGAGACCATAAAAGTTGAACTGCACTGCCAGTAATCGGATAATGGGTATACACAATATCAAGACAAATATATTATGCATTCTTGTACCGAAATTGCTTGCTGTAACTGAAGAGAAACGGTAAGCTCCACACCATTCAAAAAGTAAACTATACTAAAGAATCAAGCATCCAAGGTAGAAGAATATAGTTGTACCACTTATAAGAGTCCAAGAGAGGGTTCTATCGAAACTTAAAGGTAATATGCAACGGTTTCCTGTAAATTTAGTATAGAAGAAAGTATTTGTGTAAAACGAATAGAACATGAATAACGACTGTAAAATGTATCAGTACATCTACTTGGATGCATTTGCAACTTTTAATACCTTTTGTTAGAATTAAAATAATTTGTTTTTTATTTAGGGCATTAAGACGGCTAATCCTTAGCCATTAGTTGGCCATACTCAATGGTCAATTTTACGTTTGCCACACTTAGCAATCATCTTTTTCTTCATAGTGTGGGATGTATTTGAATCGTTAATAAACTATGTTAATATAACAGTTGACCAATTACAGAAAGTTAAATTTCAGTAGAAGACCGGCAACACTTTCACTTTTTGACCTTTGGAATTCCCAAGGTTGGTCACGTGGAGGACGGCATTTAACCTTGAGATTGTCCTCGGTGTTGACCCTGAGTTTGACCTCGGCCTAGGCCCTGGAGTTGACCTTGAGTTTAACCTTAGGACCTGCCCTTGAAGTTAGCCTTGGGTTTGGCCTTGGAGTTGGCCTTGTGAATTTTTGTATTCTAATAAGGGGGCCTTAATGCTAACTTGTAAGACAGCCATAAGAACTTGTGTAATGGTCTGCGCACCCTCGCTGTGGCCCGCATGACTGGAAATAGTATTCTAATAAAGGGTCCCTAATGCTAACTTGTAAGACGTGTATAGGGACTTGTTCTCAATCCTGTGGTCCTTTCCGTTGCCCCATGGCTGCAAATTTGAATTTGTATTCTAATAAAGGGACAGACGAATCAATAGATAAGATAAGACAAGACATGTAAAGATGATTATGACAAGTGTTTTTTCAGAATAAAAAGATTTTATTTAATCTGCTTTATTGTAATTAATATTTATTTGGCTCAGTTTTGATTTTTATCAAATATTTCTGGAATAGCTGGATATTTCAAAAAGATATAGAAATACCCAGACATCGACCTTAAACATATTTGTTATGTTCTATACAATTTTGATACGACTCATAATTTAGCAACAAGAAATTCATAAGGCTGAATTTAAGTGTTAGCTCAATTTTTTTCAATATCTGAATAACGACCTCGAGATTGTAAAGAAGTCACCTTAAACATAAAACAGAAGATTCATGTAACGTAATGGGTGAAATTTTGAAATGACCCTGTATTATTGATATTTTATAGAAGCGGTCGGCTTTGGAATTTTTTTTAAGTTAGGTTAACATGTATTTATGTATAGCGATTTTACATTGAAGTCTACCTTCAGCATTAATTACTTTAAAATAGTGAGTAGTAATTAGGTGTTATAAATTAGATATACATCAAAGTATTATTGTTAATGTACGATTTAAAAAACACGTGCTGGCTTTTAGTAAATATTTAAACGAAAACAATTGGATTATTTTGAGATTAAAAGATAAGCACGATAAAAAGTAGAATATACCTGTGATCTCAGATTTTTACATCTAGTATTTAAGCCCGGGTGATGACGATGATGACGATCGTATCGTTTAGCGTTTCGAGATGGAGTGTCAGTTTAAGCACTCCTTTTAAGCAATAGTAGCGGGGCCGTTGTGTGTGGAAAATCGTATTTTATCGTTGATTTTCTAAAAAATATCGAAACTGTCTGCGATACAGCTTTTGAAAGAATGATATGGTTCTATAGCCAGGGGCAATCGTTATTCAAAGATCTCTCATATAATGTTGGAAATTGCATAATTAATAAGATATTATTATCGATCCTATTGCTTTAAAATGGTCAAATGCTATTGGATGATCTTTTACCTATACGAGAAAACGTATTTTCTAATAAGGATGTAAGATAGCAGCTGTGTTAAGGATTGATCTTGCGTGGGAGAATTTGAATGACAGTAAAATTTAATTATAGAACACTTATTTTTATTGTAAATGTCATAATTAAAAATTCCCCAGTAAGATAAAAAAAAATTACTGACATTCGGGTCTAATGCAACAAATTTTTATTAAGTTAATTAATTACATAACAGCAATATTGTCTTCTAAAACGAACATTAAAACATAGTTTACCTGCATTGAAATATGTTTAATATCCATCCGACCGTTAAAATGTTGTACGCCTTAATATTTTTTAAAGAAACTTAATGCTTAGATGTGTTTTATAACTGTAATTAAAAATCTGTAAATAAATAAAGGGTTAACACCACACCTACCAGCTCTGTACTTAAAGAACGTTTTGAGGCACTGCTTCACGAGTGATAGTCACTGCTTTTGTGCTGCATGTCAAACTAAAAAACAACTTTCTAGGTTGTGTAAAAACTACCTATTGATTTCCCCATAATTAGAGTGTAAATATACAAACAACCTTATTATCTTTATCACACTTTCTGCAACTCGTATTTACCTTTCTCTTAAAATAAATCGGTTTGAAAAATATTCATATTGTACATACGGACACACAAATTGTTTTATAAAAAAACCGTATTAAGAGTTTGGAAAGTTACATGTTTTAAATTCCACAACAATATGTAGTAAGAAATCACTATTCACGTTTACTTTAGCTAATTACCGTGTAATTATATAACTCTGTTAAATTTAATAGTCTAAAAATTGATTACCAATATAAATGGTTAACATAATTTCTTTTAAAAAACACTAAATCATAAATTTTATAACACGATTTTTAAAAACACACATGCTGAATTAAAAGAAAAACAATGGGATTATTTTTGTTACTACAGGGCTCTTGATTAAAAACAATTAAAGCACTAAAAATCTCTTATTTATCAGAATAGAATGGTTGGGTAACAAGCGTTAAACAATAACCTGATTATCTCATCATTTACAATTAAACATGTACTAAAATAGTTTTTTACAAAATCAAACATAGGTAAATTATGTAATCTAAAATATAGAAACATTAAGGTATAAACTCCACACACATCCGAATGATAGTCTTGTAGTATTGTTTTATTGTATACGAAGCATCTGGAATTCTTCTCTAGGAAACGTAAATGATATCCTTGCGGTGGTCGTCCAAAGGAATCAAAATACTCTCCGTTACCATTCTCGTCAATGTAGATAGCGGTCCAATGCTGACCTGGTTTGTTTGCAGGATACGTGTTTACGTGCATTCATCTGTCCAGCTGTATCATTGTGCCATAAGGTACATCCTAGATGTGAACTCTTGGCCTCCTTTCCATAATTTAGCAGCGTTTCGATATATGAACGGTAGGCGTAGGTGTTGTTTGGTTGTGATACCATCTTCTGATTTAAGTAAACCTCCACCTGTAAGAAAAGCGAATGCATCCAATTGTTTACCGGTGCTACAACATCAACGTCTGTAAGTGCTGAATCATCATACTTTAGAACTTTAGCTGTAATGTACAGCATGGTCTGGCTTAAATCTATATAATCGTTTCCATTTCCGGGGACTACAAATTCTATTGGGGCGTCATCACTCAGAGCTGATAAGGGCTTGTAAAATGTCCATTCACCACTCTCGATACTTGTCTGCGTCGATGGTAAAGCGAACAAACCCAATTCGGACTTGACGCATTCACACGATTGTGCATGTAGAAAAGCCATTATCTTGAAAATATATCGTCGTAAGCAGACTTCTTCTTAGCAACAGCTTTCAGTGGAGACTGATTGTTATCGGCCAGACGTACTCTTTTATAACCCGAACCCTCCATCATTTTATCGATTTTCTCGTCGGCTTTACGCTTAAGGTTTCTACCTGCCTCGTGAGATCTTTCTTGAAACGAATCCTTAATAGGTCGATCCTCTTTGACGTCACCAAGAATATTAGCACCCGTTCTAAGAGCTTCTTTACCAATAGCCTTTGCGCCAGACTTAAATAACGGTATTATACTTCTAAATATACCACCTAATCAGCTCCCTATTCCACGTTGATAGGGCGCACCTCTGTAAATAGAGCCGATACCGTTACCGGCCTGATTCATGTAATATTGCTGATAAGGGCAAACCATTATTGTACTTTCTTAAAGTGTAGCTTCAGACACGACGTTCCAAACTCAAATGGCATTGCTGTACCCGTATCTGTTTTTATATTAATCTCGATGTTTTCAAATTCCCGTGTCATTACCGGTATGTAGTGTGCAGGCGAAAAAACCACATCTTTATGACCCCCGTAAGCATAGTTTTCTGAAGTAATATTTATTATACGCATAAGCGGAGATAAAACATCACCCACAATTTGCGGTTCAACGATGTCGCAATAAACAAACATCTGAGTTGGTAATCCTATCCATATACTAGCGGGGTGAGGGGGTATTGGTTCCATGGCTATGTTCTGATACGGTCGATAACCCAATTGTAAGGCTAGACGTTGTGAGAATCCGAATAGCGAGAGCTGAGTTTTTAATTTCGTAGTGACGCGCTTAGTTAGATTATGATATTCGATTGTTAGCAGTTTACTTATTAGTACATGGTTATTTAGCTCGCTGATAATTTCTTCTATGCTGGCGTAATTTCCCGAAGCGAATCGTATCACGTACCAGCCATCTTCAATATAAATGATCTTCTCGTTGTCGAGTTAAAATATTCTGCGGCCTTTTTTAATATCGTTTCTAACATGTTATCGCAAGGTGGCTCTGTTCTATAATAAATTAAATTATCTGTTGCACTTACAGCGGCAAAAGAACATGGGTACTGAAGTTCCGATATCCCTACAACCCACGAGCCCGTTAATCTTATTCGTTTTGGCAGTTGCGTAATAAAACTTGACGTCATATTACCTGGAAAATACCTCATAGAGCTATTACTCAATAAGGTAAGATAAAACTCCATTTTTTATATATCTCTCAACTGCGAAGCTAACACCCAGCTGTTAAATTTGTCACTGTATCCACGCCACTTGACCAGGTATTGTTTATTTCGCCCACGGCCCTTCTCTGCTAGAATCTTATCGACTTTGAATAGAGTATCTTTATCAACCGTAACAACTTGCAATTCTTCTTCGTAAAAGGTTCCCTCAACAGGATCGTTATTAAGATCGATTATTCTATAAACTGGTGGTCTTCTTTTATCACCGTGCTAATTGTAAAACTTCCTCGCTCCAATTCGTTTCATATCCCTTCTCAAAGGTGTACTTAGTTCTGGCGATTCTGACATGCTCACCGACTTTATATTTAGGATGGCGTACTGGACCTAAACCTTTCGCGTACAGGTTATTCCACACTTCCAAAATGTTTTATCGTTTACAGCCGAGGGCCATCTTTATACTTGAATGAGGGCTATTGTTGTAGCAGTCACAAGTCTTTCGAGTACATCAATATATCTGTAGGAATTTTGTAAGTGAAATAACGCCACATCTTTGTTTTCAATGTTTTATTAAATCTTTCAACTACAGATGCTTTTACATCAGGGTTATTTGTTACATAGAAATTGATATTTTGTTTCTTGAAAAAGTTTTGCACTGCTCGCCACAAACTTTTGCCTTTATCCGTCTGTAGATTTGCGGGTATTGTCGAATCCTTAAGAATATCCGCGAATGCTTCAATTACAGATGAGGTTGTCTTCGTTTTAAGTGCTCTCGCCCATACCCTCTTGCTAAATACATCAATTACCGTTAGTATGTAGTTGTATCCGCTATTGTGTTTACTTAAATTTCGCATATCACAAAGATCCAGTCAGAAAAAGTTTCACGAAATATATATATATATATATATATATATATATATATATATATATATATATATATATATGTGAGTAACCTTTACGAGTTGTGCAGCGGATCTTTATGATATGCGAACTTTAAATAGTAACACATACTAAGTTTGTGAAAGATGCTCAAAACGAAGACACCATTGTGATTGAAGCATCTGATACTTTTAAGAAGTGACAATACACCGGCAAATCTACAGACGGATAAACAAAGAGTTTGTGGTTTACAAAACTTTCAGAAACAAATATCAATTTCATGTAACAAATACATGTAAGCATCTGTAGTTGAAAATTAAACATTGAAAGATGCGTTATTTACTCATTCTCAGTACATGATGTACTCCAAAACTTGTGACTGCTTATAGTCATGCAAGTTAAAGATGCCTCTGTGAACGATGAAAACATTTTGGAAGTGTGGAATAACCTATAGGAGAAAGGCTTAGACTAGACGCATTACGTCATTTACCGCATAATCAATCTTAATAACGATCCTGTAGTGGACACCTTTTACGAGGAGGAATTGCAAGTTGTTACGGTTGATAAAGACACCCTATTCAAAGTCGATAAGATTTTAGCAAACACGATATAAACATTACCTGGTCAAGTGGTGTGGATAGTGACAAATTTAATAGCTGGGTGTTAGCTTCGCAGCCGAGAGGTCTATGACGTATTTTCATTACAATATGACGTCAAGTTTTATTAAACAATTGTCAAAACGAATAAGATTAACAGGCTCATGAGTTGTGGGCATATCGGAAATTCAGTACCCTTGTTCTTTTGCCGCTGTAGGTGATACAGACAATTTAATTTTATTATAGAATTAATGCACCTGAAGGAGAAGAGGGCGTGTTAGAGACTATATTAAGAAAGGCTACATCACGACTACGAGAAAATCATTTACATTGAGGATGGATGGTATATGCAGATGTTTGTTTATTGCGACATCGTTGAACCGCACATTGTGGGTGATGTTTTATCTCATAAAGGTTTTTTCGCCTGCACACTACATGTCAGAGATAACGCGGGAATTTGAAAACATCGAGATTAATATAAAAGCAGATGCGGGTGCAGCAATGCCATTGGAGTTTGGGGAAGCTACACTTTAAGAAAGTACAATGTCCTTATCAACAATATTATATGAATTAGGCTGGTAACGGTATCTGCTGAAGAAGGTAATAAGATCACCAGACATAAAAAAGACAGGGGAGGAAAAAGTGGTAACAGTGTAATAGGGCAAAGCGAAAAAAGGGAGGAAGAGAAAGTAATGGAGGAAATAAAGGAATCAATTTGTGAAATGAGGAAGCTGATAGAATAAAATACGAAGGGAATAAGGAAGGACATCAAAGAAATGAACGAACAAATGGAAGAAAGAGAAAAGGAAGAGAACGGTGAAAATAAGAACTGGTAGAAAGAATAGAAAAATTAGAAAAAAAAGCAGATGAGGCTGAGAGAAGGAAAGGGAAGAATAAAATCATAATAAAGGGGTGGAGAAGCAAGGAACCACATAAAGAGCTGCGAGCGATGGTGGAAGAGAAACTAAATGTGAACGTCGAATTTAGGAAAGTGATGGTGATAAACAGGGGGAGGGAAAATGAGATGGTGGTGGCGGAAATGGAGATCTGGGAGGAGAAACAGGAGATTATGCCAGAGAAGAGAAAACTAAGGAATACAGGAATTTAGACAAACCACGACCTAACAAGGGAAGAAAGGAGAGTGCAAAAAGAAATAAGGAGCAAAGCGGCGGAAAGAAGAGCGAAGGGAAGAAAAGTATGGGTAGGATATAGAAAAATGGAGATAGATGGAGAAAGATACGTATGGAATGATAGAACGAAGGAGTTAAGCAGAGAGAGAAGGGAGAGAAGAGACATACAAAGGCCAAACCACTGAAAGAAGAGGGGGGGAGAAAGGGGAAAGGAGAGTGACGAAACGGTAGTGTAACGAAAAAATGAGTGAAGCAAATGAAAACGAAGAACAAAGGGAACAATGAGAAAATAGGGAAAGAACACAGGAAGGGAGGAACGTGGCGGGATTAAAAAATAAAGATCAAGATTTCTGGGAGTTTGTTAAGGAGCAAGTAAGCTTTCATCGATGCACAACTCCCGGAATGATGTAAAAGACTCCTTGAACCTGCTACGCAGCTGGTCAACAATTCTCGAACTTTGCGCAACGGATCGTCGTCTCTTGGTACATTGTTGTCAGAAAAGTGCAGCATGCGCAATATAAGCAAGAAACGGTCTCGAGGCATCGTACTACCAAAGGCAGGTGTCAAAAGCAGTGGATTTCTGGACCAATATTCTTGTATCTCCAGTTTTTTGACACGCGCCATAAGGAAATGCAATGCAAAAAAGACGTGCAGCTCTTTCGCGTTTGTGTCTTTCCACTCATTCAACCGTGAGGCGGGAGCAACATGTTCTTTATGTTCCAAAACATACCTGTAGAACTTGTTGGTTGCCTCGACAATATATTCGGTTATCTTTTCATCGAAGAACATTTCAAAACACTCATACGGTGTGTTGTACACTTTTAGTTCGGGGATATTATTTTCGCACTGACTATCATCAAACGGAAAAGTATGAGGCTGATAATTTGTTGCTTCCCAAACTAATTTTTCATTGATACAATTACTGGTGGCAGCTCCGACATCTTAATCACTTTCACTATCACCCTGTTGATCAGAAAACGTAGCATCCTTCCATTCTCTTGCACCATCGTTTACGGCAGCTTCATACTCTTCGTCGGCAGATTCTTCCTCAACAATCTCATTTTCAGAATCACTTCGGGTCAATATTTCTTCTAGTTCAGCAAGTGTATAGAACGTTCCGCGTCTTGGCCTTAGTATATCAGACATTTTCAGAAGAGAGTTCTTTCTCCAAATACGCGTGGTATAAACTAGCTAGAGTGTGTGGGAGTATCCCCCACCCTCGGTAGAATGCTAGTACGCTTAAAAGCGGAATAACAGTATAAGTCGTTGCGCGTATATGCGTCAGTCGCAGGTAAGGCAACTTTTTTTTTGGACGCATATATGCGGCAGACGCAGTGAAAAGGTTAAAATAGACGGTTTTTCTACGACTATGCGCAAAATATATACCTTTAACGTAGAAAAAATATGTTTCGTAACACGTCGTTCGTCTAACTGTTTTTACGTGCGGAAAAGTAACACTGCGCACTTGTTAGGAAAATAACTATGTTCTATATTTCACTTTCCTATTTTAACTTCTCAAAATCTATACACACACATACATTTCAACATAGCTAATCAACGAGTATATTTAAACTTTAATATACCATACTCAAACTATACCTCTACTATATGTAGATAAATTTACATTACGATTAAAAAACATTCCAATTTATTTTATCAGTATCCAAATTATCGACTTATTCAATTCAAACCGTTTTTGCCGCAAAATTAAAAAAATGTATACTTCATCGAATCGCTTCGCGCCGTGACCGCCGTATGAAGCGCACGCAAGTCGGATGAATTGTGGCTTCTTGAGCCCTAGCATAGCGTACTCTATAGAGTACGCCGTGGCCCTAGACATAAGTTGCGCCTCCTACAAGATATCTAAGAAATATATGATTAAAATTAGCAAACTCCGGCCATCTTGAGAAACATACGTAGTATGATGGCCGGTTTCCATGTAAATTGTAGAAATGTCACATGTAAGTTGTAAAAAGGAAAGGAAATGTCACGTATTTGAATCGCTCCCCGAGGGGGAGGGCGTGCTGTTTGAGCTCACCAAGCTCCTTCAGCCACAATCGTGGATTCCCAG